>JABASH010006782.1:0-10214 GCA_019776445.1 Tomocerus maximus
ACAGACAGACAGACAGACAGACAGACTGTTAGGAGTGATCGCATAAAGTTGGACCCGAGGGTCGCAACTTAATAAAGAATGTTAACACGGGCGGGATGTATTGATTTATTTAAGTGAATCAGATATTTCCTCCAATAGAGGTCAATTAGACATCTGTTAGAATACAATCACATTAACTCACAGCAATTTTTAACTTTTACATTACATTAAGAGGCAGTCTATCTCAAGTGGGCGATATTCAAATAGTTAAATGAAGTGTCATCTTTTTCAAAATAGCCATTTCTAAATGAGGTAGCAACATATTTTCGACTTCTTACAAAAACCGCGCCGTCTTGACTCTTGACTGCTAACATAATAAGAGATAAACACAACTAATTGTATTAAATATTATTAAATTATTAAGTTGCGGAGCAGCTTCATTGGAATGCCCAACCTGCTACCTCTCTGTGTGTGTGGGGGTGTCCGTGAATTAACTCAATAACCGCTTGAGATAAGCAGTTCAAACTTTTTGGACGTAATTTAGAGGTCAATTGTAACATAAAGTTTGAAAATGGGCAAAATCAGACACGCCCCCTGACCGGGAGAGGGGTTTAAAAACTGAAAATCAGTATAACTTTAGTTCTGTTTATCTTACAACGTCGTGTAATAACTTGTTCGAAACAAAAAACGTTCAAAAACATCACTAAAACAATTACAGTCATTCCCTGACAGGGGGAGGGGTTCAAACTTATTTCCGCAACTTTTTACATCCATTTGTACATGGTTTATTATCCTAGTTTATGTATTGTCCCGAAAAGTGAATGCGTGTATCGTTACGTAGTCAAGTAACATCATGACGTGTCATGTCATGAAGAAATGTCACGTAACGTCATGTCGCTTGACGCCATTTTTAATTTAGAAGTTCTTTAGGCTCTCCTCTAGGACATCTAGGAGTTATCGTGCAGACAGCAAACAGACAATCAGACTGGTATTTCGCATAAAGTGGTAAACCAATTGTAATTGAAGCAAGTCAATTAATCTGTGTAACAATAACCGCAAATGGAAATAATTTCTGTATTTCAAATATAAATGACCTTTGGTATTTTTATCTATTTCTAGATAACCAACACAAAATTCAAAATGCTGAAGTTATGTCTGAAGGAGGATATCTTCAATCCAAAACAATTACCTTGGGTACCCCTTTCGTCAGTCACTTAACCGAATATCTCCCTGTAAATGCAATTTGGACTTCATCTAATGCCTCGATGCAGACAGAAGATAAAACATTCCAGTGTAACATTTGTGGAGAACGTTTTACTGAACTCGGAAATCTTCATGACCATATCTGCATACCAACTGCGACCAAACCCTTCCTAAATGGTAGCTTCTCTGAATCCATTATTCACTCTACAGAAAATTGTTATATCTGTATACAGGGTTTTAATGATCCCAAGGATCTTAATGATCACATCATTAGTTCTCAAACTGCAAATAATCCGATGGACATGCAATACAATTGTGATGTATGTGGTCGCTGCTTCTCCAACTGCAATGAGTTACAGAAACACAGAGAAATTCATTTAGGAAAACAATGTATTATTTGTGAAAATGGTTTTTCAAATTCAAAAGATTATAGGGAACATATGCAAACTCACACTGAAGGTGGTCCTTCGAAACCAAAATACAAGTGTGATTTTTGTGAGAAAAGCTATACTTATAAATCCGACTTAAAACGACATGAAATAGTTCACACCGGAGAAAAACCCTACAAATGTGGTTTTTGTGGGAACAGCTTTTCGCAGTCCAATCACTTAAGAAATCATGAAAGAATTCACACCGGAGAAAAACCCTTCAAATGTCGATTTTGTGAGAAAACCTTTTCACGATCCAATGCCTTTAAGGATCACGAAAGAACCCACACCGGAGAAAAACCCTACAAATGTGGATTTTGTGAAAAAAGCTTTTCACAATCCAAAACCTTAAGACATCATGAAAGATTTCACACGCAGGAAAAGCCCTAAAAATGTCGATTTTGTGATAAACCTTCACTCATGCTACTATTAGTAGTAGTATTTTATTTATTGAGTTTACAAATTATAAAACAATTAATGATTATTAAGAATATTATAAATAATAATAAAGTCACAGTTCTATTATAATGAATAATTAAGTTGAAAAGTGAAAATATTTCTACTCCCTACAATTTTCCAGAACATTATGAATCTAACCGCTATTACAGAGGTTCAGCGAAGCCGGCTCAGCCGGATAGCTTGTCTTTGAAAGTTGATAATGTTGGTATACCTTACATGACCATGAAAAAATAACTATTTTTTTGGAAAATGGCCACTGTGACCTTGACCACAGGTCAAAATTGTAACATGTCTGAGCCTTGTGACCCTCCAGGATAGTTAATCTTTGAGACTAATTACGTCCAGATTGATTGACAACTAGTTGAGTTATCCATGCTATGCCGGAGTAGGAAAACACATGCAAAGCCTTCCACTACTTTCGGACCTTAATTTGTAAATTACAAACTCTATAACGATAGTCACGGGCGCTTACACGCATATTGTAACTTACAGACATTGTTAATTCCAATGCGGTGATTACAATGATATGATTGATATCTATATGAATGTGTGAAATGCAATGGTATGCATCAAAAATCAGTTGGAAAAATGTAAATAGGAAATTACATTGTTACGCTCAGGCTTAAAAGGGAAAAGTACTGGGGTGTAATATTATTATGACAAAAAGTTTTACATAATCTGTTTTTATTTTCATTATGTTTACTGTCATTAAAAAAGAGCCAGACTTTTCTGTCCTTTAAATGGAGACAATCTGTGCAGCACTTTCTCATTGTATATATGTTTTACAATAAAAAGGCACATACTTAATAGGACAAATTTATGATTAATTTAAACTAAATTTCTGTTGACTATGGGATATGTGACATGTGTGTACATCGGAGTACATGTACAGTACAAAGACGAAGCAAAAATTCACTAAGGAAAATTCTTCAATGTAATGAAGTAACGTGTTCAAGGATCGAATAAGAACATTATCATATTAGTATAATTGCGATACATTTTCTTAGCAATCGAATCGAGTAATCTGTCAGCGCCAAACAGACCCTTCCCTGACCTGCATCTTTCAGTCAAACATTTCTTTGTGTAACTGTTTGTGTACGGCATGCCGTATATAAACATACCAAAGACAACATTTCCAGTAAACGACATGCATGCGGCATTTATTACGGCACACATCGATACTCCGACCTGTGCGATTGTCAATTGACTATTATCTTATAGCGATTGCACGAAGAATCTATTCGCCTGGAAATTCATTGGGGCCTGCCTAGGCTATATTATAAATTTATTTGAGCATTTATCAGGGCAATCTATTAAAGATTTGAATCATCATGGCTTTATTTATTTTCATATAGTTTTTTGGAATTTGACTTTATTGCACAGATAACAACCTGAACTTAGGCCATCACAAATATTAATAAAATTGTACCCATCCGGTCAGAGGTCCAATTTTGTCGCTTCTCTAACTTGACTTTGACCATATTTTTGACCCCTAGATTACGTTCAAAAGGTTTGAACGGATTTGATCAAGCCGTTTCTGAATTATCGTGCTAGCAGACGACAGATTTGGGCACAATTAATTGCTTTATTTAAGCCATTGCGACATTTTCAACATATGAATAGGTACCCATCATTCTAATCACCGGTAATAATACTGTAGATGTAATAATCTAATAGGTTACCCCAAGAAAGTAAACTCAAAATAAAAGCTTTTATGTACAGTAATACTAAGTCTAGATGCTATTAATATCAATCTTCCGTGCTTTAAATAAATTAAAATAAACTTTTGTGCGTAACAAAAAGTTCAAGTATCAATGTGCCCCATGGCAGACAAATGAAACTTCAATATCGCGCGGCATTTATGGATAAGAGTGTAAACAATAAACAATTTTTCTACGATATAGTGAAATTAAATTGTCTTTGAAGTTGGTCAGCCGAAATTATAATTCAAAGATGGAGACCGTAAAATGTACATTGTGCCTCAATAAATGTTTACCAGGAATAAATATATATGAAGATGTAATAAATTCAAAAGGGAACAATTTCATTTCCAAAGGTAAAAGAATTTTCAATTACTATTGTACACTGTACACCGTGGTAGTGAAAAATAACGCATCACAAATGACAAACATGCAAATTAAAGTATTAATTGTATTTTTGTAATGTATTTCATCATGAACAGATGAAGAGTATATTGCGGTGAAGGTTCAATTGCAAATCATATTACTACTTCGAAAAATATTGGAAGTGCCTCAAGAGAAATGCTGCAACTTTCTACGAGATTATGGCGATCCTTGTTCATGGATTAATTGTTGTGATTCCTGTTCAACTTTAGTGGGAAAATGCAGAATCATTTTTGATCAAATTATGAAGTTGCATAAGCAATTCGAACATTTACAGAAAGAAATCAAAAACATAATTATTCGGTCAGTAAACTCTGAGGAGGTGAAGGATGAATTTCATTGGGGAAGGGGAGTTCAAGGAGAAATAAGATCTTTTATTACCAAAGGTTATGATCAATTTATACGATAATTATATAGACATAATATGTGTGTGAAATGACAAATGAAATCTATAATTTTAAGGTTGCATTCTAGTAAATGTAAAGTGAACAAATCTTAAATAATATTGCATGCACAAGATTTTGATCATATCCATTAGAGAGGTTGACTATCTCCGAGAACCTTTTGGCTCTCAAAACATATCAAATATGACACAATCCATTTTCAGAAAAAGGTCGCGGAAAACTGGGTAATTATGGTGATGTATTTTTTTGCCCTCAAGTTATTTGAAAATCAGAGTCGTCTCATATTCTGGAGGAACAACAGGAACTTCGCAGAAACGAAATCCGTCAACTATTTTTTGAGTTTCTTCCATTATGGTAAATTGTTGTCATATGAAAAAAAGTATAAGAACAATCATCAAAGAAAACGCGCAGGAATAGACAGGACTATAGGATCATTCCTTTCGCTAGCACACATGTAGATGAATGACCACTAGAAAACATTATTTTAATATAATAATATTTTTACTGTCTTAAATAGGTGTTTACCAAGCCATTCCAATCAAAGAAGAATTTGTGGGAGACCTGTCCTGCCATAATACAACAATTAATAATGAAACTGTAAGCGAAAGCATATTAGCCTACTTTCCAGAAGAAATCGGGAATACCGAATTCCAACAAAATTCGTTAATTGGCGTGAAGAATGGTTGTTCAACATATCAGATGAATTCCATGTACGGAGCCAATAATTGTTATTCTAAAGAACAGGACCCACTTGGACAGCTAATATAAACATCCAGGTGATTCTTTTTTTCTCCTTTCCCGACCGGCTAAAATTTATTTTATTTTGATATGATTTTTTAATCCCTCATTATTTAGTACATTCATTTCCCTTAAAATACTGTATTCTGTTTTTGCTGGGTGGAAATAATATTTATTTTGGGAAAGAGTTCATCACTCCGCAGGAATTTCTTGGTTTAAGTTCCCTTCAGATAGAAATTCGGAAATTCTTTCTTATTCCTTCCCAGTGATTTTTTGACTTACTTTCCGGGAATTTCCCTGCTTTTTCTTCCAGGACCAATGCTCAAAAAAATCCGGTGCGGTTGTTCCTAATGAGGATGGTCGAAATTAAATCTGAAAACAAATTTCTGAGCAATTCTATTTCCATTGGTATATGTGTAGATAATCTGTTTGAATTAGTTTTACATTTTGCTAAGAAGAATATCATTCTGGATGATTTTCATAAAATCAGTACCTTTAGGTATCAAAAAGGGTTTTTTCGTCTTTACTCCACACGATAGGATTTCTTCCGTTGACGAACCTGATCTTTCTTTTAATCTGAATTATTATGTCCAAAATGCAGAACTTGAAATGTTCAGTACGTAGAAATTATTTTCCAATGTGATATACCGATTAAAAGTATGATGAAGAAGGAAATTAGTCAATTAGGTTCTGTCCAAGGAATAATATTTTGGCTTATTTTTAGGTCATACCGGTCTACATATTTGGCAGTTTTTTAGGTTCTACCTTTCCTGTCTCTGTTGATAACACATCCTCTGTGTGAGAAATAAAAATTTGCCATATAAACATATATATAAGTTGTTTTTAAAACATCACCCATATATCTTTTGAGTGGATATCGTGGCATTTTCCCCCCAAAACCCCAACAGTTTTCAAAATTTAGTTTTTGGAGTGGGAGAAATGCACGAAGATTTGACAAGCCGTCTCATTCTCTGTTGTGTGAAAAAGTAAAAAAAATAGGGCTACGATAGCCACTGTAGAATTTTATGCTATTTTTGAGGTACTGCATTGGTTCCCCCCAAATGGAGTTATCAATGTTCTGCGTTTTTTCAATAACCTTGCCTTGTGGTTTCACTAGATTTTTGATCGCGCCAATGTTTACTAGTGGGAGGAAGGGCGCCAATTTACTAATTACCTCTCATTCTGCAGACATTGACTCTGACTGGATTTCGTTATCATTAGCCCTGTAGTCCGTACTGCTCGTTGCTAACCAACCGTATCACACATAGTAGGGAGCCTTAAGACAGATCCATGCATAGAAAGCCTTAGAAAGGGAAGCTTCCATGCAATTACAATCACATGCATTCTGTGAGACTAGACTTGGGCTCATTCCCGACAATAGATCTCAAGTTCTACGATAGCTACGAAGACAAGTGATACCTCAAAAAAATCCAACAATATTTCGGGGTTAGTAGTCTTGTCAAAATTTCAAAATTTTATTTCAGTGCCTAACTACAAGGACACTGTACGGCTAACCCGAACAGATATCAAAACCCGTAGACTAGAATCCTTGTCGGATACTGTATGGAGTAAAAAGTAGAACTGGAGTTATCCTGGAAATAAATTTCAAAAATTATTGCATATCCAGCTAACAGGGTAATGGCGGAATGTTGTAAAGTAGGTGCAAGCTTCCCTTTTCTCATGGCGACTAGTACGGCATCTCGTAGAAGTTGAGTTTTGGCGCACTCACACAAATATCCCTTAATTCCAGCGTCAATTAGCCAAGAAACACAGCTACATCACGTGACACAAATGCTTAACACATATTTTATCCGACTTGCAAGATTCACCTGAATGCGAATGGCGAGATGGTATTAATGGCGGCATTCTGTTTGCAGCTTTCAGTGGATGTCAGATAAAGTATTTGTCAAGCATTTTTATGCATGTTTCTCGGACTTTGCTCCACGCAGTACTTCATATATAAAAAAGGCCTTTGGTATTTTTATCTTTTTCCAGATAATCAACAAGACATTCAAAATGCGAAAGTTATGTTTGAAGGAGGATGTCTCCAATCCAAAACTACTACTTTGGGTACCCATTTCATGAGTCACTTAACAGAATGTCACCTTGAGAATGCAATTTCAACTTCACCTAATGTCTCGATGCACACAGAAGATAAAACATTCCAGTGTAACATTTGTGGAGAAAGTTTTTCCGAACTCGGGAATCTTCATGACCATTTTTGTCTTCCCACGGAGACCAAACCCAACATAAATGAACTAAGCCTCTCTGGATCCATCAGTCACTCTGAAGAAAATTGTTATATTTGTATACAGGGCTTTAATAATCCAAAGGATCTTAATGATCACATTAATAGTACTCAAGCTACAAACAACCCGATGGACAAACAATACAATTGTGATGTATGTGGTCGTTGCTTCTCCAACTACAGCAGCTTACAGAAACATGGAGAAATTCACTCTGGAAAACAAAGTACTAATATTCGTGAAAACCTTTATTTGAATTCCAATGATTTGCAAACTCGCACTGAAGACTGTTCTACGCAAACAAAACACAAATGTGAATTCTGTGGAAAATGTTTTACAAAAAATAAAAACCTAATATTCCATCGAAGATCTCACACTGCAGAGAAACCGTACGGATGTAAATTTTGTAAGAAAAGATTTCTCCGATCTGATCATTTAGAAAGACATGAAAGAATTCACACCGGGGAAAAACCCTACAAATGTGAATTGTGTGAAACAAGATTTGCTTATACGTCTGACTTAAAAAGACATGAAACAATTCACACAGGAGAAAAACCATTTAAATGCCGATTTTGTGAGATAAGATTTGAATTTTTGGATACCTTAAAAGATCATGAAATAACTCATAATGGGGATAAAAATAAACCCCACAAATGTCGGTTTTGTGAGAAAAGCTTTTCACATTCCAGTAACTTAAAAGTTCATGAAAAGGTTCACACCGGAGAAAAGCCCTTCAAATGCCAATATTGTGAGAAAAACTTTTCTATATCCAGTTACTTAAAATATCATGAAAGAACTCACACCGGAGAAAAACCCTACAAATGTCAATTTTGTAAGAAAAGCTTTCCATCTCCAAGTTCCTTAAGAAATCATGAAAGGTTGCACACCGGAAAAACAACCTTCAAATGCCGTTTCTGCGAAAAAACCTTCACACAATACAGTATCTTAAAAGATCATGAAAGAACGCACATCGGAGAAACACCCTACAAATGCCGTTTCTGTGAGAAAAGCTTTTCACAATCCAGTAACTTAAAAAATCATGAAAGAACGCACACCGGAGAAACACCCTACAAATGCCGTTTCTGTGAGAAAGGCTTTACACAATCCGGTAACTTAAAAGATCATGAAAGAATGCACACCGAGAGAAAAGAGAAACCCTACAAATGCCAATTTTGTGAGAAATGCTTACCATCTCCAAAAGCTTTAAAAGATCATGAAAAACTTCACACTGGGGAGAAACTCTTTAAATGTCAATTTTGTGAAAAAATATTTCCACAATCCTGTAACTTAAAAGATCATGAAAGAATTCACACCGGGGAAAAGCCCTTCAAATGCCAATATTGTGAGAGAAGCTTTGCACAAGCCACTTCCTTAATATATCATGAAAGAACCCACACTGGAGAAAAACCCTACAAATGCCGTCTTTGTGAGAAAAGCTTTGCACAACCCAATAACTTAAAAAAGCATGAAAGAATTCACACCGAACTAGAGGTTAAAGGGAGCTGTGCAGATGGTTAAGGTTATGCTAGTCACAATACGCTACTAGCCAAAGGACATCGATCGCTGAATCGCTCAGCTAAATTGTTTTGTCATGTGATTTTCGTATGTAATAAAATATCATGAAAGAACTCACACTGGAGAAAGGCCATACAAATTTAAATTTTGTAACAAAAGTTTTACCCAATCAAATTCCTTGAAAATTCATGAAAGAATACACCCCGGGGAAACACCCTATAAATGCCAATTTGGTGAAAAAAGTTTTAGTCAGTCCACTTCATTAATTCATCAATTCATCATGAAAAAATTCACACCAGCGAGAAGCCGTTCTAATGTAAGTTCTGTGAGAAAAGTATCCAATCTAGCACACTAATATTTCATGAAAGGATCCATACTGGAGAAAAACCTTGCAGATGCAGATGTAAATTTTGTGAGAAATGTTTTGCACAATCAAAGACTTTGAAGTGTAGCCAAGTGCCCCATTACGTGCATATGAAACCTGAAGAATTGTGGCCTGGCGCCATTTTTGAAGAATTGTAAAAAGCACATACTGGAAAACACTTCAACTTCTATTCAACTTCATAATTTTTGGTTTCATTTACGTTAAATATGTTACGTAACGTCAAACGTACGTCAAGTAGTTAGTGGTTTATGAACATTACATTAATTATTATTTGTAGTTTGAAATTGTCACCCAGATAAAACGATTATTGATTTTAAAAAGTATACTTTAGTTACAGAGAATATAGGAAAAGAAATTTGTGCGTTAAAAATGGAATCATCAACATGTGCAATTTGTCTTAGTAAATGTTATCCCGGAATAAAAATTGTCAAAGATCCCCTTTCCAAAGGTAAATTCACAATTTTTTAATGAAAGATCCCATACTCAAAATAATAAGTTAAATTATGAATTATAGTTAATTGAGGGTAGTACGTGAAATAAAAATTACAAGCTGTATTGTTTATTTTATTAACAGCTGAAGAGGATATTCCGATCAGGAATCAATTGCAAATCATATTATTACTTCGAAAAATATTGGAAGTGCCTCAAGAGAAATGCTGCGACTTTTTACGAGATTATGGCGATCCTTGTTCATGGATTAATTGTTGTGATTCCTGTTCAACTTTAGTGGGAAA
>JABASH010006783.1:0-10212 GCA_019776445.1 Tomocerus maximus
GTCTATGTGCCTTTAAACTATAAAACTATAGTATAAAGACACATATAATTGAACAAGTATATTTTATGAGGTATGACGGATGTAATATACAGATACAAATACAGTCTATCATATTAAAAGGAGAATTAATAATATTTTAATTATAATATCACGAGAAACCTTTCATCAATCCCAAGAGGAAGAACGATCATTGAACTTTTAATTAGAATTTGACAACAACAGCGACGAACATCTTTGTAGGCTTCAACTGTTTCCAGTAATTGTACGACGTATATTGTATGCTTATTGAATTAGGACTTGTCACAAGAATGTCTCCATTGTAGAGATAAATTCATTATACTTCGAGGAAAATATCAAAGACGGACAATCCTTATTATATATCAAAAAGGTTTAAGTACACAAAGGTAAAGAGATTTAATTCCTAGATACTGAATGTGACAAAGTGTCTGTCTGTGCTTAATTCTATTGAATGAAATTCTAATCTTGTGCATAGGTGCGTCCTAACTAAAGAACGAAATGATAAAGACCGAAGAATAAATTCATCAAATAAATATAGGAGACTAGATGTCTCCTATAGACCATTCCTCTCGTTTATTCTTCAAAATGAAGCATTGTTAACCATTTATTAATTAATCTTCCATCTGTCGCACAAAAATTTCATTTTCATAGTATATGTAAATATATAGCGGGTGCATTGTATGATATCCTTTAATCAACGCAAATAACTTAAACTGCAAAACCATGCAGTTGTGT
Source organism: Tomocerus maximus (assembly GCA_019776445.1). Taxonomy (NCBI): domain Eukaryota; kingdom Metazoa; phylum Arthropoda; class Collembola; order Entomobryomorpha; family Tomoceridae; genus Tomocerus; species Tomocerus maximus. Next base: position 754 of record JABASH010006783.1, read on the forward strand.
ATTACATAAAATGTTTTGCATATTTTCTGTACATAATTATCTAATTATACTTATGTACTATGTGTAAACATTCATTTCCTACCGTTTTATGATTTTTTTAAAATAAAAAATTGAAACAGATTTTGTGTTAATTTCATTTGAAGGATAGAATATTTGATAGTATAGATATTCAGTGACATACGCAAGTAATAATTCACTGCATTGGATATGGATACGAAAAATTTCATAGCAGAACGTTGTGGGAAGTAAAATTATGCAAAACGTTGTAACATAACCGGTAATTGTTAACACAAAAGAAATCAACCGATGAAGTCAATTAATAATCGCCCTAACTGAATAATTAATTACAATTAAATAACATAGTATTACTCAACACATAAATGATCGTTGACGGTAGCACAAGGATAAATGTAATAATATTGCTGTCACTACTTTTAGTGACAATTCAAATATGAATGTTATGATTAATTTGCATTGTTTAAACGAAAATAGAGTAGTAGAATGCAAGAACTTATTTTAATAAGAATTTTGCGTAGTTGTGCTAACACAATTCTACTACAATTTACAAATTTTACGATAAATCTCATTTTACCTAAAACCCTAAAAGGTGATATTTTCCTTACACTGGTGGACAATAATAATGACTGTTAATTTACATAGTCTTAGTTGTACTTTGAAGATATAATTTTGAGAACATCCAAACATAAGATTATGAAGGACATAGTAAGATAATATATTTTGCCGATTTTGGTTTTTGATAGCAATTTTTAGTGGTAGACAGCCGGGGGGAGTCGGTTAGTGGCTAGTAGCATAAGTTGATTGAAGTAGAGCTGAATATAGTATTTGGAGACAAAATGGTTAGGAAAGTAACACCTTCCTTCTGGAAAATCCTTTCTGTGTCTATCTTTATGTATGTCTTCTGCATAAATGTATTTGTAAGGAGGCATATATGATATGCATGGTCTTGAGAGATGTGCAGGCCATGTAGAAATGCATATGAATGTATAATGGAGTGGTGGGCTTTCTTGGAGCAATGGCAGTCTGAAAGTGCACGGTGGAAGAGAAAAGAGAAGCTGCTACAATTTTGGACGGAATTGCTAACTGAAGTGAACAACAAAGCCAAGTACACATGTAAGGATCTCTTCGACTGCTTTTCATGTCATTTTGGATTTCTATGAACTATCTTCCATCCACATCAACGCTCTTCCTTATAGCATTAAAGCCTCTTTCTCCCTGAATACTCTCATTGCTTAAGTAGACACTAGACTCAGTCAGTCACTCAGATCACAACTCTACTTTACTCCACTTTGCTCTACTTGCCCCCATCCTTTTTATTTAATATCCTCATAACTGTAAGATATCATATGATATTACGTTTCATTTCCTCTCTTTACAGTTTACTTACGTACGGTCCTACCATACAAACTTACAAATCACACCATTTACAAGATTCTGATCCTTGTTCAAGAGTTACTCTAACATTGTCGTCATTATCTGCATTGCCATGAAACTCTTTTCTTTCCTCCTCCCGTTGCAATAACATACTCACAATCATTATTTCATAATGATAGTGCTCACATTTTTACTGTTATTCTCCTAATAAATATTTTTCTTTTAGTGTGTAGACTATCAGATCCAGTTTATTATTTTCTACTCATGCCCACTCAAATATTCTACAACAAAAGACACAACGAATCCTCACATACTTATATGCTCTCTATTTCCATCTGCCTTTCCTCTCTTATTCCTAGAAACTTTCATAGACAAGAGCAGCTCTAATTAATTAGTGCTCGCATGTAGTTCAGATCCTTTTTGTTCAAACGTTTTTCCTTACTACACGTCTGTATGCTGTAGTTCATTGTTGCAGGCATTCCTACCTATCTGTAATCCTACACAGAAGAACTCACTGTTGTATAAAATGTCTGTAGGTGCTGCGTATTTAATTCTGTATTCTATACTATGAGTTATGTTTGACATGCTATAATTTAGTAGTTACCATGTGTATCAACTAAAAATAAGTAGTTAAGTAGAACGTATGTCAAAAATATGGTATAAAGCCAGTAGGCAATTTCTGTTGACTGAAATAATCAGTTTATGAAAAATACTTGCCTTTTGCTTGTCATGCCCTGACGCAAACTTTAAATTTTTTCCTTCGTTCGTAGAGATGACAGCGCGAGTATGTTTCTTTTGAGGGTAGCTTTCAAAATATGTCTGCCTGTTTAAAATTTACCAATTCAGAATGCTTGTTGTATAGTTTTTGATGATTCAAACAAGTTGTGACCAGAATATTATTAGTGTGTAGTTTGTATTTTTGTGATTTCCATCAAGATGTACCACCTACATATTTATGACACATTGGCGCACAAAATTTTGTTGGCCATTTTCAACATTGCCACATAGTTATCCTGGAAACTAGTACAGTAAGCATGAGAAAATGAAATGGAAAACGTAACTTTGGGGCTCAATATTTAGTAAACAAACAAACAACATCAGAGCATAACAAACAAACTTTTATTTCACATGACATAAGTAAATGCAAATGTAAATAGATGCAGACTAGTTTGAGTTGGAATAATTCAGTTTGAATTCATGCAAGCATTGTTGGATGCGAAGAGCTCTTACGCAAAGTTATCCTTCAGTTATTCCCTGCAAGAGTGTAGGAATTATTTGCTCTCACTTTTTTTACTACATTTTGTATCCATACGTATATTAACTTTTTGTTCTGTTGCTTTAGATGGAAGGGATGAAACCAGAGGAAAGGAGTTGACTACTTTAGGAAAGACAACTTTTCTAATTTATCCTTTTTTATCTCCTCGTATGTTTAAGTAGCACATTTTGTTAGCAAGTGTCTGTACTGTGCTATAAATATGTATGTAACACATAAGGAGAGATTCTGCACACACAAGTACCCGACGGAAAACTCAGCAAAGTCGAATCAAGTTACATACAAACTTGGCTTTAGGATATATCGCCCTCGGTCATTTCGACAATTTGACAAAGATAGTGTCGGCAATTGGCAAAGCAGAATCCACAATTTACAATTATGTTTTCCACAATTGGAATTCGATTCCGATAATGACAAAGGATATCTTAACGAATGTCAACTGGAAATACGACAATGAATCTGCAATACATGTGTACCTAATAATTCGCATAACGCATAAATATAATACCAATCTCATTTGTATGCTTGGACGGGGTATCACGGACCTTAATGAAATAAGGATACGATTTTTTGAAATAGTAACTATACTCATTCCATTCTCTCTTATTCTCATGTTTAAAAACAGACATATGTACTTTGTACTAGTTGTCAAATATCATTCTCATGCAAGCATTGTCGATATTTCTCATACATTATCCTACCTGATTGTTAGGTTTTTCCAATTGTCGAAATGGTTTTAGACAAAATTTCCGAATACCACAAACTTTAGATTGCTCATACAAATTCACATTTGCTTTTAGAAAATCAACACCAAGTCAGTGAAAGGCTGAACTTGTTGGTTGTGCAAAGTAGAGTTGATAAGTTGACTGACTGAGATGAGGATGCGAGGCCATTCCTTATTCTCCTTTATTTCCAAACTGAATTCAATGCGGTGCTACACAGATGGAGAAAAATATTAAAGTGAAAATGGAAGTCTCTTTTACGTGTATGTAAGTATTTATGTAGTCGCTTCCGTACTTTCCCCATCGTGATATATTATAACTATCGTACTTTGTAGTAGTCAGGTTTTTCTCCACCCAGGCGAAGCTACAAAGCAAAACAGAACACATTATAATATATGCATTTGTATGTATACACTCGATTGTTGGAAGCCAGAAAACTTTCCATTTATACAACATGTAATGTACAGTTGGAATATTATGGGCTTATAAAGGTACGGCCAACACAAGAGTCAACGTCAGCTTTCCAGTCAGTCAGAGAGAACATTTTTAGCTGAAAAAAGACAGGAGATTGTAACCTTTGTGAGATACGTGTGTGCACATCGTGGCTCTTGAATAAGTATACACCTCCCTAAGATTTCTATGAGTTATTCAATGAGATTCTTCTTTGGAGCATCAGTCAGTCAGAATCTATTTCGAATGGTGATCGCCTCGCTAAAGCAAGCCGTGCGTTCATCTCTTCTAAAAGAAAAAAGTCAGCACTGAAAGGGAAACAAGAAGGAAGCTGTCTGTTATCCGACAACAGCCCTTTTTAAACCGGTAGACTATCTTGTGTTATCAGTATGTTCAGATATATATCTACTGATATCCCAAGTCACTCATACGATATTCCAACTTGTAATACTGCAGTATCATGTAAAATTGTATCATTCTACAGATTACTCAAAGCAGCTTTCTTTATGCCATATTTCATTATAATAAGCAAATGTAATGTAAGGTAGGTCCGTAAAATTTAAAAATCAGAAAGGGAAAGCATCAAAGAAAAAATGGAATATTATAAAAATAAACTCCTGAAATGTGGAAATTCAAATCTTCCAAGACAATACATATGCACCACCATTTGCAAATGGGTGACATGGAAATGATTCAAATTACATCGTCAGATAGAATCTTAATGTCTTTAGAAAATTACTAGGCCACCAGCATTAAGGTTAACTTTTGAAAGGTTGGCACCAAGAAAGGATTGACTGATTTCGTTGAATACGCACTTGCTCATTTGGCCACAAAATCCATAGAACATGCATGGGCCCAAAAAATCGTGTTTATTATATGGAGATGCCAATTGACAATCATAATTCTAAAGAAAATAAGCATTCTTATGCATTTACATTAATGGAATAGTACAATAGTGCGGACTACTACACTGATTCATTAAAATTGAAATAGTTTTCGTTTAAATTCCGATTGGAATAGTGTTATCGCAACTAACTCCCATTTAAATCCAATCTAAATGCTAGTGTAATATTCAAGATTGTACTAACGTGTTTGAAAAGAAATTGGAAAATTTTAGGCGTTTGTAAAAAGCTATTACCATTGCATACGTATTTAGGTACAGTTGGGTTTTTTGGATATTTAATCTCAATTAAATATGCTCATTGTCACCTAATTTTTATACTTTACAACAACAATAAAACAAGTTAATGAAATATCGACAATTTTCTGTCCTTCATATCCCTTGGAGCCTATCTCTGTTAACGCCACTTGTTAGCAAGAGGCAAAGTTCGTGTACGCATTAGCGTAGCTTTCCTCTGCTTTCTGTCTTGGCTCGGTGTTGTACATGGGAGCAGATGAGACTGAAGCTGGCTTTTAAATTTCTGTTGACTGCAATATAGTTTTGGAAGCTCAAAAGTTTTGTAACGTAGACGTACGTCATTTTGTATGTACATAAGTGTTCTATTTTGATACATAGATGGAAAGGTAGACTTTTCCTACATTAGTACCCGGTATTTCAAAATGGATTGACGCTTCGCAAGAACGTCAAAATATTCAGAGAACTCTCCGAAGTTTTCAAATATGAGTTTTATTGGCTATTTAATAACACAAGTTTCTACTTACTTATTGCAAAGTTGCCCTTTCCACTATCTCACCACGATGGAAGTGAAACTTCATTTTCCTTTCGAGGGAAAGTAGCTCATAATATTTTATTGCATACACATAGCTACGGATAATATAATATTATGACTGTAATAAAATTAATTCGTCTATTTCTGTTTGTAATTCTCATTATGTAAATACATTAGTACAGAAATGTACTTTGGTGATAATAAATAGTCCCTATCATTCGTCTGATGAACATGCTTCTAAACGTTAACCATGATTTATGATAATTCGATACGATGCTGGCCTGAATGCATGACAGTTAGCGCAACAAACATTTTTCTAAAATGTACAAAAACAGCCTGTGGGATCAGTGACGCTTGCATATCAACCGCTGCTAATTCGGATAATTAATACATTTTGGTTGAGGATATCTAGCCACATTATCGCCGAGTGCAGAAACTGTAATCACTCATGTAAAAACACTCGAGTTACTCGCCCATGCAAAGTACATTTGCGACTAAAACCGAGGGAACGCATCTATTCTGTCTGGTCGGGAGGCTAATTAGAGAAAGTGTGTGAAACAAAGCTAATCTTGTTATTGAAAACTCTGGCTCAGTTTTATTAAGCTCAGCAGCTTTCCTTGCAGGTACCTACTTGTCAATTTTAGAGAGCAGCTAATGTTTCATTTACTATGGGCAAACTACATTTAGTAGATATTGCGCATATTAATTAATTAAAATGTGTACTCAGTGCACTGTAGCAAAACTGACTCAAGCTGGCCCTCGGATGGTTAGCCAACTTCCTAATTATACCGAAATTGTGAAAACAGTGCATTGACGTTATGAGTCTCTCTTTCTAATGCAATTAATTAACTCCCACGTACCTATTTCTGTCCACATTCTCCTGTACCAATCACTACAGATAGCTTTTACAAGGATTACTCATTTCATTGTTTCTTCCATCTACTCTACTCTTTGGTCATTTGTAGCAGGTGCTGCTGCTCATTCCTCCTCATCCAGAAATTATTCCTATGCTAATTGCTTCGGTGGCAATATATTTTCATATATTTTTTACCAAACAATATATATATATTGTATTTAACAATCAAGAGTATATTATTTCCGACTATTTAGTGCAACTGTGTATTATAACAATATTAGCATTAACTATAGACGCCTGATGCAGTACACAGTAGCATTGTAATTCATATCTTAACGGCACAATCTAGTACATTGTATGTATCCATGATAATTTCCTCTAAAATCATTTAACTTGCATGCATTGCGGATTATTCAGAGAAAGATCTTGTTACACCGGGTAGTAAGTTAGAAACAATATTGTACAGAATAAACATTCGGTCAGAAAGCTTTATTACTGAAGTCATTATACATTTTCAATTACAATATGTCTAACAAATGACAACATACCTGTTCTTGGTCTTCTGCCCAGATTTAATGAAAAATAGTGATTTCTTTGTCCATTTTGTGTTAAATACTACTAATGATTCTAGTTTTCAATATTTCTTCATATACGTAAATCGGGATCTACATATAACATTATTACAGATGGACCACTCTATAAATACATGTTTGGAAGGTAAAAGTTTTTACAGTCTCTAAAAAGTGCACAAGTGTATGGATATGAGGATGAGTGAGATGAAGGCAAGAAATAAAAGAAAGTTTCGTTGGGTAAGCTAGTGCCACTACATAGAGGCAGAAGTGCCAATAAAATACGATTATACGACTTATTATAAGTAGAGCACCTAGCTATCTATGCACTATGGTAGGTAGGTATACCGTGGTGGGGCAGCAACAGTAAGTTCAATTTTTGCTGAAGAAAATACATTTGGAAAAGTAAATTCGAGTTGGACTGGAATACGTACATACATGAAATGCTGGGCTGCAAGAGAAATAGGAGACTGAGGAAAGCTGAAGCGTACAGATGAAGTCATTTTGTAATATTGGGCATTTTATGAGTGGTCAGCAGATGTGATGACACATGCAAGCATTACACCACATAACCATCAGCCGCAAGATAAATTATTGTCCCCATATCTTTCATCGTTCTCATTGCCAACTAGCCATGTCTTAAAACAAAACTTGACTATCTGCTGAAACGTCTCTCATATTCACATCTCCTCTCATCCCGTCTCATACTCAGCCCACCAAACTTAGACTTTCCAAGGACACCCCACATATTTATTCGCGAGCAAACACACTTAACAAAAAACTATTTTCCCTGTAATATTCGTATTTAGTTGAGAATTATCTTACTGAGGAACAAACTTTTTGGATTCGATGGCAAAATATTTATATTTATTACCTGTAATTTAGATCTTTTTATGCGATTTTATAATTTCCTGTGCTCTGTTTTAACCTATTTTGACATTTTACTGCCTGCAATATCAGAAGATATAAGCATCGGTGTGTCACTTAATACGCTAATTGGGTATTGAAATAATAATTTTTATTGCAGAAGGTAGAATTGCATAGAATGCATTAGTAAAACATTACTGATGGATACTATAACCAATACTAGACATCAAGATATTGTAAATATCTAAATGGGTTAAAATAAGTTTAGTTCAATGTAAAATTAATCAGTAGTGCAATGCTAATGACAATACATAGAAAATGTAAAAATGTGCTTATACAAAGTTCCATTGCCCTAACTAGCCCATGAAGTGAACTTGAGTTAACGTATGTGAATTGGTGCATTAGAACAAGTAATCTTGTGCTTTTGGTGCTGTAGATTTTATTGCAACCACAGCTCTGTGCACAGAGTATGGAAGAAGAAAAGGAAACTAATGCTGGAGAGTGACTACATATGCACTGAAGTTGGTAGTCTTGGAGTAAAGAAAGTTGTTGCGTATGATTCTATTCATGACAACTCTTATTTTTGGCACTTTAAATAGTATGTGCATTGTAGAGAGTGGGAATGTAGACGGAAGAATGGCTGGAGATGAGGAAGTGGTTTAGTCGGTGAGACTCAACTTGTTCGTGTTTACAGTTTGCGGGAAGGTTTCCTTTCTCCTAGCTTTCTCTGCGATAATACTCAAGTCACACAATGGTGTACACGATAGGTAAATGTAGTTGATGATGTAAGTACGGAGAAGACATACAGAGAGGTTAGTTCTTGGAAAGCAATCTGCAGAGTGAGAATGGTATAAGTATATCTGTTCATATGTTGGCTGGAATGAAAATACTTAAAGTTAGTTGGTGTTAAGAAACGGGGTTGTTGTTTTCTCCTGTCTGGAGCACACTTAAGAAAGAGAGTGAGGTCAACGTTGGGTTGAGATAATGAAAGGAAGGCGAGAGAGTGGAAATGGTCACAAGGAGACTCTGCCAAACTCATTTCATTCTATTCTACAATTCCAGCCAGGAGGACTAACTTGCGGAAGCCGACTAACTTCTTCCAACTAATGTAATATATAATGTAAAACGTAATACAATCTTGCACTTATTTCTGTCTAAATAAGCGAATCGCAACTACTGCAAGTTTGATGTGTCAAGTTGAGTCAAGTCAAACCGACTCAATTCTCCGCTTTCGCTCATCTCAACTCAACCGCTGTTAGTTAATTCAATCTGAACAAGTAAGACCCACCAAAGTAACCATCAAGCAACAAACCAGAGGCAGAATATAAGACACCTTTGCACTACATAACTCAACCTAATCAAAATATATTCATATCTTCTCCGACTTTCCCGCTTGTAATTAACCCGACTTCTTTATTTTCTTCTCCTCATACATAGTCACATGCACACTCCACAATTAACAATTTTAGAAGCATAGCATACAAAAACTAATTTTATTTACGCCTTTCTTAGTGGCGTCTTCAGTTCAATCTAAATGTGCCATGGTACTTGCTATACCTAACACAGTATAATATTTTCTTTTTGTGTCATCTATTTACTTTCGTGCTACGGCTTCTTAAATGAAATTAAGGAGTTTCTTAATGTCCCCCAACGGAACTCT
>JABASH010006784.1:0-10212 GCA_019776445.1 Tomocerus maximus
AAAATAATTCGATTTTACTAATGAATGATAGCTGAAATGTCCAAACCTTAATAAACCATGAGCAGAGTCAATTCAATTTCGTTGTTCCCGAGCGAATGAATGGGATATTAATACATTTCTATATTTGACAGCAATAATGTTAGTTTACTAGATGAGGACTTATACTCATTTTAAAATATATAAATCCTGAATGTTGACAGGTGAGATTTTTTATTTGGCGTTTGGTGACAAATTGTCGATGGTAATTAGCGAAAATAGCAATTAAAATATATCCAAAAAAATATGTCCAAAAGAGTATTACCAAGAATATACCTGTCGATTTAAAGTTATAAAAAATTAAGTCATGAAATAATTTTCGATAGGGCAGTAAACGTCGGAAAACGAGGTTTTTAAGATTTGAACTGGGATTAATATCTCGAATCTCTTTGAACAGAGCCAGTACTACCTGCAGCAGCATGAAGAGAGAAAGAATGGCCCACGACCGGAGACAATTATAAATGGCGAAGACTCTAAGACAGCAACGGGCTCTCGGATTGAAGATGAAATGAAAGTTTTGAGGATATTTGTGTACCCAATTAAATCTTGCGCTCCATACGAGGTACGGAAAGGTGTAATCTCCTCTTTAATCCTGGGCAGACAATTAGGCAGGAAGAAGCTAACTAGACAGTACTAATTAGCTCGTAGCAAACATTAGTAATATCTGCCTTTAATTGGAAAAATCTTAATTAACAAATAATAAGGAAGTTTTCTAATCGAGTAGAGCAAGGACGTAGGTAAGTATATATTTGCCCTGTCTACACGTCTGGGAAAGGAAAATGTTTCATTGGCATGAGATTTCGTTTTGGCTGATGTGTATAGAGAAAATTGGCAAACACCAGAGAATATTACATTTGATGGAAAATCTTGGCTTTGATTGTTTGATCAGTGGATGGATAGTTATTGAGTGAGTGATTTAGAGTTGATTGTACGGGAGTTAATCGAGAAATTTCTCAGGTTACGAAAACTTGGGCTATTGGATCCCGCGGTCTATTATACGATCGGGAATGGCTCATCGTGAATTCCTCTGGCGTACCATTGACTCAGAAGCGAGAGCCCAGATTGTGTCAGCTTAAACCAAAGATTGATATTAGCAACAGGAGATTAGTTCTTTCAATGGAAGGTAAGAAACATAACTGAAGCTATCTCTGTATCTAGAATGCATATCCCGACCCGCTAACTGCCTCTTCCTCCGAACCAACCCCGACTCTAAATATTGTTTTCCAACTGATGGTCCTACACGTAGGTAAAGTAAGTATCGCCAATAGACGTAGTTTATGACTTCTGAGTATCGAGTTCCAGACTGTGAGAGATACAATGAGTAAATAGCAGAGTCCCTATCCGCACCGGCACACCAAACCCATTTCCTCTTACACAACCAATTCTTCTGTATCAACGATAGCGATAGGCACTAATTCTACTGAGGATACGATACCCAGATACTTTCTCTACTCAAGTTACTTAAGACAATCCACGAAGAATGAAATCAGAATAGTAGTGGCACTAATAGTGATACAACATCTTTGCGAAGCATGGCAATTAGAGATATAGCCTGGAGTCTCCCCGATTGTGCAGTGACTATATATATTATTATACATCAGGTAAGTGTGAATGCATTTTACATTCAGAGTCGAGTGGAGTCCGTTCGTTCCGGGAGCTAACAAACCTAATACTTCCTTGTCATGTGTACTTTTCTTTGATATTAACCTCTTTCGTTCCGCGACCAATCCGCTCATGTCTTTTCTATACATAACTCTGTGTCTTAAGTTACACTCAGCTGCATGTAGTCGGATATCACGGACTGCCACGTTTCTATTATTACGGACAACTGGCTATACCACTTAGAGAGCAAGGAGCAATACTTGAAAATATAAAAACTTTCGATATACCTACAGATATAGGAGCCTAGTCAATAATGGTCCATATTAAGTGTAGTCTTCACTCTCTAACCTCAACTGCTGTGAGTTGAGCTCTTCTTCCTACGCCCGTCTGGCTACAGACGAAGTTCAGCTTGACCTTACGCTACTCCATCAGACCTGCAACAACCCCATGTCCAATCTTAGTCTCGACTCTAACAAAGTTTTTCTGTTGCTACTATTTCTTTTCTCCAAGGTATTTTCCTCTCTGTCTTTCCTTCACTTTCCTTGTTATTTTTGGCAATACGAAAGTTCGGCAAGTTTTTTTGCTTTTCATTGCGTTGCACATTGCTTCCTATTTGTTGAGTGTAGAGCATACCACGTAAGGTATACGATATCCAAGGTGGTAAGAACCGAGTGAAAGGAGTTGATGCGGTTTGATTTATTATAGGTCGTTAGCTATACATAGTAGTCTGCCTAAGCTTTAATTTCGAGATTGAATCCAACCTCCTACGACTTATCACAGAGAACGAGTTTAATTCCCCATCTTATAGACGGAATTTGAATACGCTTGTTCATATAACGTTGGTGTTATAAAAGGAATGACTGTTTAGTAATTGAGCCAATATTTTACGTATGTGGATGAATTAAAGATTTCTTTGCTTTGTAAGCACATTTTTAGCTTTTTCATCCTACAGAGTCTACAAATCTATATAGGATCCACTAAGATTGTGTGCTTTTCCTGCAATGGGTATTCATTATACTAATAAAAGAATTTAAGGGCGACGGGAGCAATTGAGTTGAAGGGGAAAGTTATGAGGGAGGTAGGGTGAGTGCAAAGAAGTCGCTGAGTGTGCAATTATATTTATAATACATTTAATCTGTAAGAAGTGAAAGAGGACGGGGAAAGGAAAGAGAAATGGCTCCGACTTATCTCTCTCTTGAAAGACGGGGAAAAGAGAGCAAGCACTACATTAATGTTTCCACAAGTCAAGGTTCAAGTTGAAGTCGAAGCAAAGTTTTTGAGGTAGAGAATTCAAACAAGTTGCAAATAAATCAAAGTGACTCTTTCTGAGTGAGCGAAGGGAACTTGTGTAAACTTAAAACAGGAGTCAAGAGGAGACAGAGTGGCTCACCAAGGCTGCACGGATCTAACAACCTTGTAATCGTTTACGTAGATGTGTAATGGCATGGCAGGCAGACTGGTCGGCATGCGACGCTCCTTCATCTCCTGCTACTCCTCTTAATTCCAAAGATTCAAAAATAATCCGTTCGCATGACTAGCTCCTTCTTTCTCCAGAAATTCAGCCAAATGCAATTTGTCCATTCCCTCGTGCAATGACTTGTTGCCACCTTTCCTAATGGAAATTCCTACTTCCTTTTCTCATTAGTATCTGCTAACTACTCCCAGGTCCAACTCTATGATTAGTCCAACCCACGCTTTTCAAGCAGAGATGATGTATTTCTACCTGGTGCAGCTAGTAATAGGATCCTTGTTCGTTCCCACCTATACCATGCTTTTAATTCCGCATTAGACTACTGCGTAATAGACTCCTAAGGAGATTGGATGCGGATAATGGACTATTTTAAGACAGTTGATGTGGGAATGAAAATTCTATTTTGCAAATGGTTTTGCTAGGTTTCCCTGATATTAGCGTACCACTGGAGATCAGACAACTTGAACAGAATTCGGTGAAAGCGGATTTATGCACTTCAAAGGTAAGCCTCAAATGTTATGTTCCTAATGGATTGCTCCCATATTTCTCAAAGATTGTCAATGAATCTTATACTTTCCTGTACAAATACTTAAACGAGCTCTGTGGCTCTCCTTTCTTGACTCCATTTACCAAATGGCTATTCAAGTATTTATTCTCTTCCGTTTGTCTGCTTTGATTCACATTACTGCTCCTACTGACTTTGTGTCCTATAGGAAGTCGTAAAATGAACTCTAAAGAAATACATTTCCTTGCCGTACCATCCTAGACTAGATCCTTCAGATTTTATTATATGTATCGTAAATAGTGGATGTGCATGCATGAGCACCGACTGCTACGTATGGTCATGCATTTGTGTCACAATATGTTACACCGGTAAAGAGATCAGTAGGGAGTCTTAATGCACTGCACTAGATTCCTCTACACAGTCATCCGGATTGAGAACCACTTTTGATTTTATAAATTACTAACTGCTTGAGAGAACAAGTCTATAATTACTTTACATTAGCTAATTAAACGTGCCTAAGGGCAAAGAGGTCGGATTAATATTGAAATATATTTTTAGTGTTTATGTGTACATGTAGAATAAAGATATCATTTTGAATGGAAAGGTGTGTGGCGACACCATAGCTGGGCTACACTGTGGAGACGAGGTGAACACCTGGATATCGCTGGTACTAAATAAACCGGGACTGAAATTGATCCGAATGTCTCCAGATGATCACCGGAAACCAAGTATGTCTCAGCATTTACTTTACTACTAATTCTTGTTTACTTGTCAGTTTCATGTCCAATCTTAAGTAATATTTAATATATCGACTCCTAAGAATTCGGGTTAGTACCGGCCATTTAGTTAACTATACTTAAGTGCCCTACAGATGTGTAGCCGTAAGTGTCACGAACTTTTGCAGAGTAATTTGGATGAATGTCCTGTTTAAATATTCAGGTAGGTATTTGACTGGACCACATACATAAGGAGTTGGTAGGGTTAATCAGTCCAGATAGTAAGTAGGTATCGTAAATACTAGGAAAGGGACTTTCGGAGTTTTAGTGAAATGGGTACGGCACACTTGGGTGGTTAGATATTGAGTCAATTCGGTTTATTGAATGTGTAGTATAATGTTTCTTGCAGGAAATGCTTTGGACTCGATTTCGTTGGCAAATCATTCGCAGTTTTTGCTCGTCTCAATGGACAGCTTGACTGGATTGGCATTGGAGTTAATAGATAAAGGAGTCGCATCCTCTCTCTGCTCCTCTCCTGATGGCAATGATGAAGAAATAATTCGGGGAAGCAACAGCTTGGCAGAAACTCTCCGAAATATCGACACAAAGTCAGGAATCTCTGGAAATGGCATCGATCCTGGTGACTACGGAAGAGAAGAGGACTCTGGCCATAGAGAGACTGTGTATGATTGGAAGCAATCTCAATCTGCTAGTAGTGACGATAAATTCTTGGATATTGCCTCTGCCTCGCCTCGACAAAATGAAATGTGGAAATGGACATCCAGGGTATGTTACGTTACATAAACGAAGCGTAGTAGCGTAGCAAAAATCATTCCGCTCCTACAAATGTAGCTGTCTAACAACATTAATCTTTTGATGTCTTGAGGAGGTAGGCTTCACTTTACCTGTGGAACTCCGTCTAAAGTAAGATGGAGAGACACCATCCATTTGACACATACGCTATGTTTGTGTCACATGCCCTAATATCGAGTCCGTCTCTACTCCTCCCTAGTTGATTAAATTCTCTTTGTATGCATTGTTACTTAGGAAGACACATTTTGTAATCAGAATTCTCACCGTTTGTCACTGCACCTATCTTACTCTCGTGAAACAGACTCAACTAACGAAGGTTGGTAGGCATTCCGAGAAACAATCCTGTCTCCTGCCTGCCTCGACTGTGGAATTCATACCAATAATCTATCCTGCATGTTCAGTTCAGTTTCCTGTCTAATACTCTGTCATTTGCATAGATATTCTCAAATGGAAATCCATTATTCTTTCTTTTGTAACGAGAGGAATTTCCTTTGTACTCCGCACATCTAACATTGCATTACAGGTTTCCATCTGACAGCTTAGTTATTAATTCACATAAGCTGTTCATTTCTGTCAAACTCACTACAGATTCCCCAGTTATTGTAATAGCACCCTTAATACCTACACAGACTGCCTAATGTCATCTTTACATTAATTTTGAACACATATTCCATACTGACTTTACTAACCGTATGTAATGCATTGTATCACGGACTACAAATAAACACATTGTAGACAATCCTATATGTAAGCTGTCGGTTAAATGATTTTCGTTGTGTTTCATCGTACTGTTACATGTATTATTTCTGGCTCTGTAGATTGTGGAAAATCTGATTGCTCGGTTTCGAGCCAACTTTGTGATCGGTGTATTAAGAAATGAAGATTGGAATTGTGAAGACCAGAGAAAAATGATTGCTTACCAAGAAGAAACATGGGAACGTGTACAACTGGGAAATATAGTCTTCAAGGTAAGCAAAGACAACACTCAAGCTGTGCTAGTTATATTGGGAACGATACTTTAACTGAAGGCCTTCTGGGCTATTGATTCCTTAAGCTAGGGGAACTAGATTGTAACACCTAAGATACGTTGCTAATGAAAAATGGGTCTGATTAAATGTGCACTTCATCATTTTTGTTATATTGAGCTGGAAAGGAATTTTTGATGGCTTAATGAGTTTTTTAGTTATTAATAGATTTATCCATCAATAAGGATCCCTGGGGTTATCAAGTAGGTCCAACTACAGGAGAGCTCTAATAAATATCACATTATTTTTAGAAGAAAAGAGTATTAATAATTAGGTATCTGGGTATAGGCACTTTCAACGTGGAGCAAACGGTGGATTGCCCTGGACTATGATTTATTAATTTACTGCTATCTCTGAGCATGCTGCAGAATTTTTCATTTATATCCATTATTTAAGAGTATTCATGCTTGTCCGTAATGTATTGTTTCTAACCAAGGATAAGTAAGCAATCCATCAGGTCAGGTATCAATACAAGGCAGGTATTAAAGGATTCTTTGTGCCTCCTATAGGCATGCTGGGTGTATAGTTCGCATCTAAACTGTTGAGATCACAGTATTTATTTTTGAAAAGAGCAAAGTAGCAATTTATATTAGAAATTCCGGAGAAGTTCTCATAACTCATTTAAGTGGAGGGAGGAAGAATACGGATGACGGCATCTGCCGTTTAGTACGTAGCTAAGTGTAAAGGAAACCACAGTATATATTTTTATGTCAGAAATAAAACATTTTGCTCAAGAAAAAATCTGCTTTTCAATTTCCCCAATGTAGCGCAACAGGAGAAAATCGAAAAATTCCTATCATATTTCTTCATTCACGCTTTCTGACCACGCTCTTAGTATTCTCTTGAAAGGGCTGGTGTACAAAAGATTTTCTTACAACGTATACACATTCTACTGTGTCTGCTTTTACTTAGGTTACACATTACATGAACTATAATCTGCCGCACTGTGCCCCTATATGACTCCTCTATGTGTGCATACAGTCTATGTGTATACAGATGTATATCCATAACACAAGTGCTTATTATAGTAAATATAAAATACTTTTATTTTCCTTTCCCCGAGAATATAATATGAAATAGGGAAAGAAAAGGATAAGAATGAATGGGTCAGTAGCTCAGAATCCAGTTAGACTTTTATTGAATTTCCCTTAGACAGAGGATTCATGACGTACATAAATCCAGGAACTATTATTCTTCAGGAATCTGTTTTCAAAGCAAACATGCGTATCTTAGTCTAAGCTTTTTGATTTTATGGTTACTATTTTCGATGATGGCGTATGCTACAGCCCCAGATTTTAAGAGTGTAAATGCATGTAGCTTTTATCTGTACTCTAAAACTTGTCTACTCAAGATTTACAACCACGTATAGACAGTTTAATAATAAAAATGTAATAATAATTTGATTTCGGTTAATTTGAAGATGTAGCTACTCAAATGTTATTGGGGAGAATGTAAAAGTTGAAGCATGAATAGCTAAATTGGTGTTTATTTATAGAGTGGAGGGCCTTGCATGCGATGTGCGACGATCTGCATGGACCAAAGGAGCGGTGAGCGAGGCTCAGAGCCTTTATTGACGTTGTCAGCAAGTCGTGGAGGAAAGGCCAACTTCGGGATCCACCTTTACTGTGTGCGAGAAGAAAACCGCGAGGAAGGGAGCGGAGGAAATCTAAATGCAGTCACGGAGAAAGGTCTTAGTCCAAATGTAAGCAGAGATTTACGTACTAACGGAGAGAAGAACGTCACGAGTAGCCTCAGCTCCTCTGAAAGGAAATCCGTATTGGAAAACCGGCAGTTGGCATCATCATTATCATCATCCGATTCACTCAATTCCACTTTCAGGAGCTCCAGCACTTCTCCCAGCAGAAACGGCTCCAGCTCACCAGCGACTCCTACACTTACTCCTAGTTCAAAAAACTTCGACTCTGATGCGACAATTTCCACTTCAGTGCAAACCATTCACATTGGAGACCCCGTGAATGTGAATGTTCATGGAATTCCAAATCCCTCGACAACAGACTCCAGTAAACCTCGTTTCACTTCAATTCCCAATCCCAGGGCTACTATTCCAACAATAAGTCCGGAAAAGAAAAGGATAATAGATAACATAGACTGAGTCACATCTTTCTACTCCTACCATTTCCAAACCTACCCTTAATCTGTAAATAACTTTACATCATCAAATATTATATGTATCCTGTCTTCATCTAGTATACACTCAAGAGTTGTGCTTATTTTTAATTGACATCATATTGCTTGTGACAGAAGTTACTCGACTTGCACGGACTAAATGAAATGTAATTCCTTCTGCGAAATTCGGTAGAAAATTATATTTTCCTATTTCACGGAGGAAATCCGTCAGGTTTAAATCGTTCCTATATTACGGATCAGAATTCACTATTATATGTTCCTGCATCACAATCACAATGTGTGCATTGTGATCCAACATTATTGTATTCTTAACATTCGTTGATAATAAAAATCTAGCTTCTCCATTATTTTGCATTTACCAAAGGTGAGCGTGCGCCAAATTCTGCGGTGGCTGTCGTTATTCAGTGAATAATAAATAATTATTTCGTTCTTTGAGCTACTACTTCCTATATTATGTATATCATAGCAAGTGCATAGCGAGCATCAATGCAAATATACTAATTACTGAGTAAGGCGAAGTTCACCCGCATGTAAAATGCTATTTCTGAAATTGTGAACGAGAACAGATTACAAATAAGGCAATGACTCATTTCAGCCACATAATTAAATCCATGCTAATAATTACTCAAAACCTGCTAGTGGTAGATTTATCGCAGAATGGAAGGAGGTTTGCATAATAGGAATACCTAAGTAATGTTGGTTAAAGTAAATTGAACATGATAAGCCCCGCGGTTACTTAGCTAGTTAGCTATGTAGTACAACTGCACCACTGCAGCATAACTAAGTACGTTAGCCTAAAGAAGCAGATTAAATAATCTTTAACGGGAAAATGGTAACAAAAACTACATGCATTAAGCAAATTGACTCAACTTCAGTATTTCAGACATTAAATGGACATTTGTATAACTTACTAGACTGAACAGCTAAAGCAAATACCCATTTGTTTGCAAATATCAATTACAAGCTGAAATGGACAATTTTGGTAAAATTATGCTAAAATTTGCTGTGCTAAGTCTATGCTGTACTAGTTGTGCCGGACAACTTATTAGAGCATGTTCTAATCGCCTAGACGGAGAGGAAATAGTGACACTTGGTGCAGGTGGAGATCATATAA
This sequence comes from Tomocerus maximus, assembly GCA_019776445.1. Taxonomy (NCBI): domain Eukaryota; kingdom Metazoa; phylum Arthropoda; class Collembola; order Entomobryomorpha; family Tomoceridae; genus Tomocerus; species Tomocerus maximus. The sequence goes on from JABASH010006784.1 coordinate 9,431, forward strand.
CATTTAGGTAAGTCTACTAACCCACTTAGGACTTAATTTCATATTCAGTAACCAGCATATTGCATGAATGTTTATCCATTTCAGTCTGTATACACCTAGAAGGGACGCCCCTGCACTCTCCTGTCGAAATGGAGAAAATACTTTATCTTTCAGGCAAAATGAAATGCAACTGATATCCACTAACACTAGAAAAGATGGCCATTTACTCAGTCAGGAATTGAATGACGTTCCCAATCGTTATTTTACCAAAAATGGAATGTTTGGTCTAAGAGAAGGCAACGTTACACATTACTACTATCCAGAAGAATTTTGCATTACATTGTAAGTAATTCATCTCATGCATTACTAAGAAGAGCCAAGTAAGCTAAATATTTTGCTGGATAAATTTACAAGGTAATTGTTTCTATTTTAAATCTCAGCAAAGAAGGAAATAAATTCCGGAATGCATGGCATCGTGGAATCATGGGAATCCGGATATGTAAAGCCAACTGTAGAGGGAAAGCCCCTTGCATACAAAAATGCTGTCCAATGGAAGAAGCCTTTGACTTACAATCGGGAGGCTGTGCACCTACTAAATTGGCATGGTCTCCTTTTCTTTATTCTCATGAATCCAGTGTTAACTTCACAAGAAAAAGTAAATTTCGTCCACACTATATTCACAATGTTTTACGATGCCCTGGATCATTGCCTGAGAATCAAAACATCGACGCGTGGTATGGGTATGGCCTGGATGTAATACCTGATGAGATTGATGCTAAAAGAATAAAGTAAATAAAAATCCT
>JABASH010006785.1:0-10212 GCA_019776445.1 Tomocerus maximus
TTTGAGAATGACAGAACTAATTAAAAATTTATATTTTTATTCGTGGTTTTAAAAGTTTAATTGTTAAAGGCACAATTCTGTATTTTATGACAGCATTAATCGGATTCGGCCGTTCGAACTCAGGCCGAAGCCTATACCCACCTTTGAAAGCTACTCACCTGGGTAGTGTTTAGCGGCAATTTGATTTATGAGAGATAAGAAAATGGTCTATACGAAATGATTGTTTGAAATTATTGATAATATTTACTGCTCAAAGTTGAAAGTTCAGTAATGGGATGATTAAATATAGTTAGTAGATCAAATCAATCTATATATATCATTATCATATTTATCACAAATGAACTTTGTGTAAATTTGTGTGACAATTCATCAGTATTACTTTTTCCCTAGGATGTTATAAATAACTTAGACTTAGATATGAACTTTAGAAGAGAACTTAATATTTAGGGACAATTACCCAAAAGTATTCTAAGTTGGTTACCATTCTGTATACTTAGTTTACCAGACCTGGATGTAAATTATGTTAAGGGATCTATAGCTTGTGTATGCAATGCATACCAAACAAAGCTATCTCTTGTGTTTGATGCGAATTTGATGTGTTAGTTTCGTTTTAAATAGGGACGGATGTCGAAATCGAAGTATTTAGTATTCACTGTGTATTTGGGGATACTGTGTCAAATAATCTAAAATATTGTAGGTTATACATGCCAGCACAATAACTTCAGTATTTTATCAAACTCCTTCCCAAGTAAACTTGCCTTTATCAATTTTCCCGAATATTGTTAACAAAGTCACAGTCTATATTGAGTATATTTATGATTTACAACTACAGACAATATCTACCGTTTTATTTTGCCAAATTAATATTAAAACAACACAGCTATAAACACTTGTCCGGTTTATTATTTTACAACACTCCCCATTTACTGTACCAATTAGATAACTAGCAAAATGTCCCATTATTATGACATAAGTCATAAATTCATTATAATGAAAAGGGAGCAGCGAAAACTCGTATTATCTGATTAAACTTGACAGTAAAAATGTAGGCAATACACAACTGTGAATGCAAAAATTAATCACAATTTCAGTCAATGCAATATTTCATATTTATTTATCTTATACTCCAAAATATCAGTCACATTAAAAAATACTATGTCTATAAATAAAATCACAGAGGAACACTAGAACATCTCTGGTTTGTAAAACAATGGTGAACTAATGTGTAAAATAATTTACATAGCTTTGCATTTTCCTTTGGGCCATCCAACCTGTTGATAGCAAAATCCACTACAGCAATGGCCATATGAATTATCCCACTGACAGGGTTCATCGTTTGATATGCACTATTTAAACAAAGTCACGTTAATTATTATGAGGAACTGATTAGATCATGCAATTAAATTAATCAATGGTAGTAATTATAATATTTACGAAACTTACTGTGGCTTCCTGTGACGGATTTGGAGCTGCATTGACGGTAGTAAGTATTAGTGCAAAAATAACTGCTACTAACAATAAGATTGAAGATAATTTTACTAGAGTCATGTTTCTAGCTAATAATATTATGTCGCAGTATAATAATTAATGTATTATGAGTCCACTCTTTCAGTGTAGGTACTAATCGTCAGATTCAGAATGTGGGGGTTTAAATATTCAGGTATTTAAAGAATAAGTTGATTTTTATCCAGGCTAGTGAATATTAATAGATCGACAATTTCACCACAGAGGAACAATCAAGCTGTAGCTGCCACTTTCCTTGTCCTAAACCATGAAACTTTGGGTTGTGGTGATTTTATAAGATGAAGAAAGCCTCAACAAATGCTACTTCTTAACCTAATGGTAATTCCATTAAAATCATTGACGCACATTCATCCATTGTGGCCAATGATTTGTAAACTCTAGTGATAGTAAGTGTTGAGTCAAACGTAGTACAACGACAGTTCCTGGAGTTGCTCTGTAACGAAATGAACAATGGAGGGATCATAAATATTCTGAATTAATCACGGGAGAGTAATTATAAAACCAGATTTAATACATCCATCCGCAGTTAACTATTCATAAGTTAATTACCATTCCATATTAGGCATGTAAACCAAGACTTTCTTACTCGTAAAATACATTCACATACGATATCTAGTATACGCAATGACGACAAAGAATAACAAGTCAAACTACATTAGAGTTAGTGTAGTGACACGAGAAGTGCACAGTACACAATAATATGTTTACAGATGCTTTTAATGTTTTTATTTTTTATCTTATTACGATTCACGTTAATTACATGGCATGATTTTCTTATGAATGAATGCTTTGTACTATGAATGAAAAGGTTAATTTGTGTAAGAGCGTCAGAACTTTATCTTTATAAGTAAACTACCAACTTTGAAAGTAAACTGCCTTGTACACAGCATATGTCTATAAATTTCTCAGAAAATTTCATAAGTTAATTTGTGGAAGATCTTTGAAACTTTAATTTTATACTACATCGTAAACTCGTTTTTAAAAGTAAACTGCCTCGTACACAGTGCAGAACAGATATAATGTTCTCAGAATTTTTCTATCTCATGAATCAATAATTCCCATGTTCAGGCATGTTCTGTTTCTACGCTGAATTAACGCTCTCTTTAAGAAATCAGTATGATTCTACAAATTAAATGCTGTGACCTAATATATTTTTTATCGAATAAAATATGATAATGTTGAACCTGATGGGAAATTGATAGCAAGTAAGGTCATATCCAAGATGTATTTATATCCTTGCACAATGCTCTTTTTATTTCTCGTGAAAAGGAGCCATATTATGCTAGATGTGCATGGTACTTACCAGAAATTTATCATTCAACAACTAAATTGCGGTTTCAAAAGATTTGAGAAATCCTCTTGGAATAGGGAGTGAGTAATCATACTTCTTATTTTGTATTATGCAAAACTCCATTTGAAATTAGACAGAAATTACTGTCACTGATTACTACAAAAAGTTGCACTATAATATAAATTTGTAACCAAAAAAAGTACATTAATTTGTCCAAATTATAGCTATACTTCTACATGTACATATAAATGTCTTCAGAATTGCAAATTAATTAAATTGCTACTGGCTTAACTATATATCTAGGTCCATGGTTTGTACGAAGTAGATGGGGTATATTGGTATACTGCTATTATTATATAATAATATACCAAATGTGGTAGAAAATGGTAGATGTTTACAGTTAAAAGGCAATTTTATGTTCAATCGAAAAACTGGATATATAACATGGGAATTTGGCCTTTGACTCCCTGATTTTTAATTTCTGATATTTATTTCTGTGCAATGAACACATTTTATTGCTTAATCCTATTTCAATTTTATGCATTGATAAATATAATTTTGGTCCAAAATTCCCGAAATACTAGGGTCAAATAGCATGTACTTTTGCTTAATTAGATAATTCCATGTCTGGGGTGTTAGAGCAGCAGCCAACTGTGTTGGAATCGCTGATATTGTGTCACTTTGTGTATCGGCAATTTGTATCTTTTGACATGTCAATAAAGCAAGTATTCAAGTATGCCGTATTCCTAAGATTTTTAATACATGCAAGTTGGTTATCTGACAGAACACTGCTAAATATGTGTATTGTATTGAGTACTATATTCTATTACTTTATTCTATTTAAAATCCATAATAAAATCAAACACTCCACTCCATGTTACCTTTCATCTACGTACTTTCCCAAATTAACAGCAGATTTTTTTAATAGTTAGTTAATGGACCATGGTTAAATCAAATGATACCCGAATTGCTGTTACCTACCACTTCTTCAGTGAATATCATGGGATTGCAAGATTAGTTTGCTTTATTTCTATTCAATTTAATAATGTCAACAGGGTTCATGAAAAATATTCAAAGCAAAATATTCAGCTGCTTCTTCGATTTACCGTCTGCAAAAGCTTCACCCTTTGAAATGTTGTTGATTTGCTGTGGCTGCATGGAAGCAAACATTGATTTCGAGAATTTGTAATAAGAATTTGTAATGAGAATTTACAGAATGAAAATTTCTATAGGATACATTTAAAAATTCGTGATATCATTGGCGTGTTTTCCCTCCCCGGGTTGTTACTCTTATGGGAATTTGGCCTTTGACTCCCTGATTTTTAATTTCCGATATGGAACTCAATAAAAACATTCCTGGAACCCCTTATAGCCTATTTTATCGTAAATTTTCTTCACTTTCGAATGGTGGTCGCTTCATTTCCGTAGTAGTCTCGGTTTAGGAGCTCCAGAGCCTCGAATCATTGGGACATATTATATATACGTATGAGCCCTCTACTTTATTATCATGAATTCTGCGGAACATTATGACTCAGAATGCTACTTATAAGATTAGATAATGAACCATGAGAATATTGTATAATATATACCATAGCATAGAATGTGAAACATATTATTATGTAAAATAGCTCACGAACTCATGAAAAACTCATTGCCAAAATTAAATCTGCAGCAATAGGTAATTAAACTATATGTCAATTGAAATATCTGTAATTATTGTAATTATCTGATTCTGATTTTGCAAACATGTACTGTAGATCCTGAGGGTTTGGTCATCTTAGTCAACTATTGAGAGTGTAAATTACATTAAAATTTTGGTTTCAGCGTCCCATTGTATAAACTCTACATAAATATTATTGATAATTTAACCAAGTTACACGAGCCTTTAGCTTCATTATTATAGACAAGAAATTGCTAATTAAAAGCATTGCAAATTAAATCCTTAGAATTCTCATACTGCTGACTGCTGTTGGTATGTCAGTTATAAGGAAACACAGTTTAGATTTGTTACAACCAAGCGCTCTCTACAAAGGCTACTGTGCTTTTATGCTGAATAGAAAATGTTTTTTGTAGCAACTCTCAATAGGTAGAGTCAAAGTAATTCTGATAAAATGTAGCGTAGATAGTAGTATAGTGTAGTTAGTAAGTATAGAAGAGTAGTGGTTTTACACTTGATCCCTTTACTTACACTAAGACATCATGCAGACACTTTATTGTCTATAGACTATCCATCTATATATCCTGCCTGTGTGTACACATCACACATTTGAACAAATCGTCAAATCACAAGTTAGTTCAACAACATATGGAAAAGTGGTCTTATCCATACCATTAAAGTAGTCGTAGTCATGTCCATGTCATATCTTTGTAGACATGTCTCATACTATTAGCTAAAAGAATTAACCATGCATGTTATTAGCTGAACTTCAGAGCGACCTAATTAAACTCACGAGAGACAAACATAAAACACGTTAAATTACCTTAAGTACACATCATTTCCAGGTACAACTCAATTTAAAAAACCTACCTATCATAAAACTGTCAATTTGACATTACCTAGCACATTGTACTTATACAGTTTTTTTAAGTGAATCTCCTCGTGTGAAGATTTGGGACTTAATCAAAACGTATTATTGCAAACGTAAGACCATTAAATTACAATAAAATATGTCACAATTAATTTCTTTGGTCAAAATGACAAGGCAATTTTTACTTTGTGAATTGTGACTTCAGGAACACTTGAAACCTTCCAAGTGCTGAAAAGTGTGCAAGATAAAATGATAAAATATCTTGCTGAATTAATAAAGTAGACATAATTAGTAGACAGAATAGTGTTATATTTAACTATAGGGAGTTTGATAGAATGATAAACTAAAAGTTACATTGTTAGCTACTTATCTACAAAAGGTACGGCAAGGTATGTCTGTAAAAGAGAAATTACTAAATGAATTACATTCTATATATGTATAGTGTGTGTACCTATATACTTCATTCTACATCTGCCAATAGTTAGAGAATTCGAATGGTATGTATAAAGATATTAAACTGCGGTACATACAATTTACTTAAGCCCAAAGTAGAGCAAACTTTATAACCTTATCAATATAAATGTGCAAGTGGTAAGCTCAAATTCACTAATAGTATGACTTGGTTTGATCTTAAACAACTGTTATTTGTAATTTATTCTAGATATATGTAAAAGCCATACAGAACAACTTAACTTGCATACATTTCAGACTTGTATGGTTATTGTACAGACATTATATAGATTAAATCATGATGTAGTATTGTGGCCTGACTGGTGAAACTTAATCCTCTCTCTTTTATTCTCTAGGATTGTAGGAGTACTTAGTAACACTATCCGACCAAGGGAATATGCTAATTAATATTCGACAGAAAAAGGTATCAAGTTACATTATGTCAACCTGAATTCCTCTCGAGACTTCAAGACTTAACTGCGTCTGTCATTCGATCCACTTAATATTTTGTCGACTAATTGAACTTTAGCATCAGCTGGACTTCTCAAAAATAGTTGGAAATTCTGGCACAAGAGCCAATTCTCTTGTGCATACACGATTTCGTAATAATTGTAGTAAGTGCATCCGATATCCTCCGAGCGACTAAAATAAATCGTCTTGGATGAATAAGGCTATGCATTCTGGATGGACTACTGGAATACCAAATTGCACTTGATTGCACTACACTGACTGGCTAGAAAGATTTTCTACTTTAAAGTAAAATCAACCTTGGATTTGGTTGGTATATGGTAGGAGGATCATCTTTTCTTTGAAGGCACGGTCCCTGGGTAGCTTAACCAATTTTTCAGTGAAGTGACACTAATTATTATTCGTTGACATTTGGAAAATGCTGTTTGGTTGGATAATGGTACCAGAGTCAGGGTATTTTGTATTGTGTATATCCAAGTCCGCTTCCACCTGGAAGTAGATGAAGTGTGTTCGTGAAGAACTCCAGTTTTATATGATTAACACGAAGATTAATCCAGCTGACTGGGTTTGTTGACATTAGCTTTTTTTGTCTTTGCGATATTCGTAATTTATTCTCTCTATTTTCCTGCCCGTTTTCTGCGGGAGACTTCTTTGTGGCCAAATTAAAGTTGTTTACAAATCAAAATGGCTCTTAAGAAAGTAAAGGGGAATTTGGAGCGGCTTTTTGACAAGAATATGACCGATTTGGTCAGGGGAATACGGAATAATAAGGATAACGAGGTAAATAACTCATATGTATGTGGAAATATGTTGATTTATGAGGGAAGAATGGAACAATAAATAAAATGTTTGGATTTTCAGGCAAAATACATCGCCCAGTGTATGGAAGAAATCAAAGTAGAGTTACGACAAGATAATATTGCTGTCAAAGCCAATGCTGTCACCAAACTTGCTTATGTAAGTCCATTTGAACCGTAATTAGCATAATTCAAATAATTTTTTTTCGTATCTGTGTTTTGTTGTAATTTCCGGAATAAATTATTTTCTTTTCCACAGCTCCAAATGCTTGGATATGACATAAGTTGGGCCGGATTTAACATAATTGAAGTTATGAGCTCGTCAAAGTTTACTCACAAAAGGATAGGGTACTTAGCTGCTTCACAGTGCTTCCATGCAGATTTAGAACTTCTTATGTTGACTACGAACATGATTAGAAAAGACCTTAATAGTCAAAATCAATACGAGGCTGGCATCGCCTTATCTGCATTAGCTTGTTTCGTCGGGACTGACCTTGCACGTGATTTGGCCAATGATATTATGACGCTCGTAAGTTTTTGTACTACAATGAAATAATGAATGATGTCACTGGACATTTTGGAGTATAAAATTTCCTTTTATTTACAGTTAACATCGACAAAACCATATCTTAGAAAAAAAGGGGTGCTAATGCTTTATAAGATATTTCTGAAATTCCCGGATGCTCTACGACCTGCATTTCCTAGACTGAAAGAAAAACTTGAAGACCCAGATCCTGGAGTTCAATCAGCTGCGGTCAACGTTATATGCGAACTTGCTAGAAAGAATCCTAAAAATTATTTAAGTTTAGCTCCAATTTTCTTCAAGTTAATGACTACCTCCACCAATAATTGGATGCTCATAAAAATAATTAAATTGGTAAGTTTTTAAGACATTTCTATTATATATTATATGAACATTGGGATTGGTATTTGTGATCGTGGTAGGTTTTTTTGGAAAATAATTCGATTAATCTCGTAGATGTTTTCGTTTGGGTGGGAAAATAATGCTCCTTCTCCCATATTTTATAACTACTAGTTTTAGAAGAAACTGTTTGTGTATTTTGTATTTCCAAAAAGTTTAAGCATGTTCAAATTCTATACATGTATGGTTTGGTGCTGACGTTTTAATTCGAATTAGTTCGGAGTTATGACTTTGATAAATTCAAACATTGGAAGAGAATTGGCCACACCTGTTATTGACATTATCAAAAGGTTAGAATTACTAAGGCTGTATCTCCAGTTTAAATCGTCTCAGTAAAATATCTTCTTTTTGGCACGTTCTTATACAATTAAAATTACATCGCTACTATAGCCTTAAATGCAAAGTAGCATTTGGCAAAGCATTTAGCTAGGTATATCCACTTAGCGAAATAGTTAATCATTGTGACACAACAAAACCAATAGCTGTAAATGTTTCTTACCTGAAAATAATGGAATGTATCAGCTAAATGTATCGTTAAGTCATTCTTTTTTGGGATTTTGACTGAATGTCTGGAAAAGGGAGACTGGAGAGTAAGTGATGATAGTGTGCAAAATAAATAACCGTGTAATTTATCTTTTGTAATAGTTTGGAGCTTTAACACCCCTAGAACCACGCTTAGGAAAAAAGTTGATTGAACCTCTCACCAATTTAATACACAGGTAAAAACAAAGTCGGCTTCTGCTTGCTTTATGAATTCTACATATTTATTATCGTTTTTATCATATAAAAGTAAAATCATTTCTAAAATGTTATGTATAAATTCATTTTTACGTCTCAATACATAATTGAAGCTCTCTCGTGGTTGAAAACGGCTGAAAGTTGAAAGTACTTTTTGCTTAGAGTTGAACTTAAAATATTAGTGCTGCATTGTCATGTTTGCATTTTCAATACTAAATAGACACGTAGTAAAGTATGCATGAAATGATGGCGTAAAATAAATTGTTATTAACCAAGAAAGGTAATTTAATTAACATGATTTTAATATTTTCAGTACATCTGCCATGTCCCTACTCTATGAATGTATCAATACCGTTATAGCAGGTGATAATACATTTTAATACATCATCTAATATTGCTGTCTTTTCCGTTATTAATTTATAAGGCTGTGTTTTGTGTCTTTGTATTTCTCGAATTTGTGCTCTTTGCATTAATTACGTCATGGTCTGGTTATTAAGGCAAAGTTAATTTTTGCCTGCCATTTTGTGTTTGTCACGTTTCAAAGTTTTGTGTCAGCATTTTTCCGTTTTGGCAGTTTATACCATGCATTACGCATGTAATTTTAATGTGGTAACAAAGGTGTGCTTGGGGAATTTACGTGTTTTTTGTTTAATTTTTATCCTAAAAAGTTTTGTGTCAGCATTTTTCCGTTTTGGCAGTTTATACCATGCATTACGCATGTAATTTTAATGTGGTAACAAAGGTGTGCTTGGGGAATTTACGTGTTTTTTTGTTTAATTTTTATCCTACACAGTGCTCATTTCCATTTCTACAGGAATGCCTAACCACAACGCGTCGATACAGGTATGTCTTACAAAACTAATTGTGAAGATTCGGTTATCAATCTAATTAATAGTATAATTTGTAAAAATTCCAAAAATGTTTACACTTAATAAATTGTTTTAGCTATGTGTCCAAAAATTACGCATCTTGATAGAAGATTCGGACCAGAATTTAAAGTATCTTGGCCTGCTGGCAATGTCCAAGATACTATCAACTCATCCAGAAATCCGTGCAAACTCATAAGGATTTAATAATGAGATGTCTGGACGACAAAGACGACTCAATACGATTAAGGGCCCTAGACCTATTATATGGTATGGTGGGTAAACGGAATCTCATGGAAATTGTCAAGAAACTCATGGTTCATATGGAAAAAGCAGAAGGGACTACCTATAGAGATGAACTGTTGAGCAAAATCATTCAGATTTGTTCACAGAATAACTATCAACATATCACTAGTTTTGAATGGCAAGTGCAGCTTATTACTTACTTATTAAGCTTACTTTTACTTATCATTAGACATAATAGAGCAATGACAATAAAATAATTTCATTTCAATATTTGTAGGTACGTGAGTGTCTTAGTTGAGCTGACGAGAGTTGAAGGACTAAGTCATGGTAGTTTGGTAGCTTCACAAATGTTAGATGTTGCTGTGCGTGTCCATGCAATCCG
>JABASH010006786.1:0-10210 GCA_019776445.1 Tomocerus maximus
TGTTTGAATGCATTGGTGTGCTACTACAGATAGCACGCATGAACATATTATTAACTGTGTATTGGTATAATGGCATTACAATTTGAAAGAGAGAAGATGTAATACAACTTTCCGTTTTGTTACGATTATTCCTTCACGTATATCTTTGTCATCTATATAGAAAAGCATAAATTTTTCCTACGAAACAAAATACTTTTGTCTATTCAATGCAAACTCACTTGTTACAAGTCAAACTGAAAACAAGAGTCTGTATCTTCTTTCTCCTCAGATTACGAATTATACAACAACAATGACCGAAAGCTTAATAAGACCTAAGCTACCTAAACGTAAAATAAAGAATAAGTCGTTGCTCACAAAAAACAGACAATACAAGACGCCTACGCTCAGTCAATAACTGAGATAACCGAAGAGTCCATTTAAAATCGACTCGCATTTATACGTATCACAACATGCAGCTCACTTCATTTCAATTCACTCTGCAGACTGACAAGACAGTTAAATTCACTTCAGATGAGATCATTCAATCGCATCCGTCAGTCACACACAGATCAGACCATTTTATTCCTTCTACTAACTACATACTAGTCCAATGCAACAGTCTCGTTGCGAAATAAAGATATAAATTCCCACTCTTTAGAAACACCCGCAGGTGCCACTAATTACTCCGTCAGGTGTTATCAAAATCTTGACAAAATTCATGAATTTCGAAAACAATGTATTACAAGCGGTTCTCTAAATATGCAGTTTATTATATTCCGATTACTTTCCGTCAATTTCTTCAATTTTTTATTGAATTTATTGCTAATTGGGAATTTTAAGTCTACAAAGCAAATCAGTTTAACTAAAGACACATTATGGAGACACTTGATGTTAAATATACGGATTGTTATTACACGAGGTAAGCAATTGAATGAGTGACAATAACAATTACACAAAGGCGACTGACAACTAGCTTGCCCACTGAACGAGTTCCTAGTCTCACTAACTCAATCATTCACTGAATTCAGCTATCATTCTCAATTGTTCTTCTCTTTCAAATTAAGTGGCTTAAATCATTCCATTTGAAATCTCTGCCACAATTTGTATTGTAATTCTACGCCTTTTGTCATAACGTCCTTCCCATTTTCTTATGGCACGCTATTTACGTAAGCATGCCTGCATTTAAATATTATTAAGTATGAGTTAGATAAGTAGATACAGATATGACACTTGAATTGTTCTTGGTTACACTTAGTTACTCCTATACTTATGATTTGGTTTATTGTCTGTAGACATTTATTAGTATATATCTGTATCTATTAGCACATCTTCTAGGAAATAAATTTATAGGGTAGGGCCAGTAAGTTGTAACAATAAAACATTTCTTCAAATTATAATAAAATGATATTAATACATACTACCATAGTAAGTATTCATAGCAGTATGTGAATTAAATGAGCACATTTGTTGGTAGCAGCACAGAAAATTACTCTTACAAAATAGTGTATAACTAATAGGCAATTTTCTATAAAATAATTACTCTTACGTGTTGTGGTTTTGTGTAACTCTGTGAAGACGCAGGAAAGTCGTTGTGTACGAAAGGGTTGTAACACAGAGCAAAAAATAGTTTCTTGTTGGTCATTTATTTTACATACATCACCAGGATGCAGTGAACATGATGTGATACAAGTAGGAGTAAAGTTACAATGTATACTCATTGATAATCAAATATGTAGAAGACAGTTGCGAGATGAGATGGTGTTTCACAGCATGGGTGCATTCTACTTGATTTTTCAGACTTGGCTTCGCTTGACATAATACTTGGCTGCAATAAAGCTCTCAATTTCTTTTAGTGCTCTTAGGAAGAGGGACCACAATTCAGATGTGTGTGCCTTACCTGTATTTAATGACTCATAAACTCGAAAATGCATCGCACACTGCATTCTTTAATGAAATGACTCTCATTTCGTACTTATTTCGCTACAGTGTGCCCAGCTAAGAAATACACTGCAACTAAAAGTACATTGCATCTCTCTAGCTAGCAAGTCAATAAAACCCAAAAACGCATTCGGTAATGGAGATTGTAAATAATCGTAGAAAAATAACAAAGGAACAAAGATCCCCGCTAAAGTTGCGGAATCTTGTCAAATAAAGTTGGCATGAATAGACAATGTTATGCAATGCCAGGAAAACGCTCTCCATTGAGTTTCCTCCTCACATTTAGTCTATTAAAGTTTGGGCACTGATACTTTACTATTTGCCATCGTAATATTATAAAGTGTAGACTTGAGAATTTACAGCCGAGAATGGAACCAAGAAAGAGACATCGGCTTCATCAGTCCACTCACAATTAACTACCTTCGACTGTGTAAACCGTAATACTGGGCTGTTTTATGAATAGGGACTGAAGGTCTCTCCGGCCGGATCCAATTTCTTTTGCACCATTACGTTGTACTCAAAATGTCTGTTTTATGAGAGGCTCCATTGTGATCTGAGTTAGCAAATATAAGTACAAATGCGGGTTCTCTTGTCCTCCAACTAAATTAAAAATGCAATACCTACACTCACGTAGCAGTGAATAGTGATAGTGAAGAAGGAACAACTGTTAACTTCTTATACACGCACATACGATATATCTAAGGTGCACTGCGATGTAGATATAAGTAAAGCTTGGACGACGGGATGGACGAGTAAGTATAACTACAAGCCCAAAACAAGCCACGATCGACCCCAAGGAGAAATATTTCTTGAAACTAACCAAACCCATATGAGATCTTTATGAACTTTCTTCATCTTCTTCCTCCTCCTCCAACAACTCTAGAAAAATAACGTTCCTTGCACAATCAGTTAGTGTAAGGTACAATAATATATGTATTTTATAATAAACCCACCTCAACTTTTATTAACTCGGCGCATCTCAAATCTCAAATAATCCTGACTATAAACCCTATTTTTCTATTATATCTGTATATCACGACCACTTCAACTATATGCATTCAGTATATATTTATTAATTCATGGGTAGAATATTATATACAGCACACATTTATTGCATTTTCTTTATTGGTAGAAGTGCATTACGTAACAACAAGCGGACCTACTCACACTGGCAAAGAGTTATAAAGATTAATGTTATATTTTGTTGGACTGAACTGAACTGGAGTGAAGGTGAGGTAGTGAAAACTTGAGATTTCCTGGAATGCACTAAACTAAAGTGCATTGATACGTCATCCCACAAGTATACAGACATAGTCAGCCTGTCCACAAAACATCTCAGGTGAAATCCTCGACTTGCAACAATGTTCCTAACATATATTGGTTGTGTTGCTATTGCTCCCCATTAAACTTTAACTGTTCATCACATTTATATTATAAATAGTTTTAAGTAGTGTATCTAACAAAACAAGAATGGGATGCCTACTCAAAACACACTCATATTTAAGACTCCTGCACGTACATTCCTTTGGAAAACAAAGTTTCAAACTTGTTTTTGCACTTAACTTGCAACTCTCATCTTTTCTTGCTTTATTTTATAAAAGAAATTTAGTATGAGAAGTGAATAACAAATAAATTCGTAGTACGACGATCCTTCGGCTCTTATATACTTACACCAAAAATGTCTACTTCTTAGTTTGCTACCTAAAGGACTCATTGAAAATCAATCACAAAAATCGCAACTCATGTCTTCATTAGTATAATGCCTAACCAAACACACCTTCTACTCCTCTGGTAATTAAACAGTAATAAATACACAAAATCAGAATGGCTTTTGATGCTATGCTACTGATATAAATAAATGAGCAGTTCTCCAATGAGAAAGCAATAAAAACTGACCAAATCAAATATCTTTTAAATGATATCTGTACCATAACATCACAATAGAATTTTTATCGTCTACAGTAGCATTACATAGTTAAATATTTAAATACACATTCCCTACACATCATTTATTAGTGCCCATACTGACAAGTAAAATAGCACTTCATAAATGCATACATAACACAGAGAGACCTTAGTATAAGTCATCTTGGAAAAAATCCTTTTAAATTCACAAAGAAAGAAATGTTACTTGCATTGGGTTTGCATTTCACACATATGCAATGCATTATGCATTCCATGACGTATGTATGAATGGGTTATGAATGAATTGAATAGCATGTACTACTAGTATCCCTATGTAGTGTAAGTGTGAAGTGATTCTAATAATACTGTCTTCACCACTCTGTCTCATCTGTCAGTTTCACTTCATATTTAATCTAAACAACAGTAACCACTGTACCCATATGCAGAGGGATACTGATACAATATTCATCGATGCTAAATAATGCACTCTGTTATATATCTTGATACACTGAGTTCTGTATTCTGTAATTCTTTTCCTTATTCTCAATTTTAAATCTATCTTTGTCCTACTCAATAGGCATTGCATACAATTGAATGACATTCTAAATATTTTAAATCTTGTGCAATATTATGTACATACATAAGTACCTCCAGTGCCTACTTGCAAATGCAATAGAATAAAGAACTTCGGGGTGGAGAGTGACGAACACGTTGGTCGATGTACTTTAAGTAAAATTTCCAATACCTTTTGAGTATACCTACATGGATTATGGTATTTAGTTCATATTCTTCATTTTACACGCAACAAAAAAGAGAGTAACTGAATTCAAGATATTTAATTGATTGCTAAATGATTGATTGAATTTTTTAGTATTTTTTCAATCTCTGTCAAACAAGTTTGTTCTACTTCTGCCTGAACAATATAAAGTAACAAATGTACTTAATGCGCATTTTATAAACCAAAATATTTAGTCTTTGTAATGTATTGGTATAGTTATGTAAATTGTGAATGTCTTTTATGGTCTATTTGGATTCATCCAGTGGGGCTGTTTGTCTACTATGAAGAGTGAAGATGACTAATGAAACTGTGACAGAATGAGTTATCAATGACAAGAATGCTAAGTAAATTCTCTAGTCAATCATGAATTTACTTTGTAAAACTTGGTAACGGAAAATAAATATTACGTACATTTTATCTTTGAATGTAGCACTTACAATCAGTATAATACCAAACGTCAACGTCTATCAATGCATGCCATAGTTATTGTTCAATGGAATGAAATAAAGTGCATTTTAATTGCACAACACATTTAACGTTCATTCTTTAGATAAACTTTATGAATTTTACGTGTACATTACGCTTACATTTTTATTCTCATGACTAATTGTCCTATAGTATTTCATTCATAGTAATGGAAGCAATGAACTGTAAAGTCAGTAAAGTGATGTAATTGCAGGCATTGATCGCTTGTAAATATGTTTGTCCTTTCCCATACACATCCCATACATATTAAACACGAGATAAACACTAAAAAATACAGGAAATTTTATTTTCTACACAATCGTTTCAACAGTTTTAGAGATATTTGTAGCAAATATCACGTCGGATGAACCACGCGTCTGCATACCAATTATTCCTCAGCAGAATTGACTTAGTAATTGATACTTGACAGAAAATCTCTAAGTCTGTAAACATACTGATACTAATAATGTGTCTAGATATGCAGAACTGAAAAAATGCCATCGATAAATTTGTGTGATAAATGGTGAGAAGTTTGATGGTGTGACCACGATAAGTAAATTTGACAATAGTTGGATGCTGTCTTCACGTAGCAATGAAATAACAAGGCAGAACAACCTCCAAGGATCCACTTAACATTATTCTTTTGATATTAAATTGGCTACGTTTCATTTCCCAATTCAAATTGAAATTCAATTGAATAGCTCTACTTACATATATTACGTACGCACTTTTCTTGGCATTGAATAGGATTTTGACAAATAGAAACCGTAGCTAAACTGGAAAACACGAGAGCTATAGTTAACGCTGCATAATTCAACTTTTAATACATAAGGCTATCTTTCTGTTATTTAAGCATAAATGCAGAATGTTGGTTTAGTCTTACTTCTACCTACTGTCTTTGTCAGTCTATATTGTATATATAATTTGGTACAACAAATATACTATGGTAGGACATAAAGTAAAAAATTTGTCACGTAAAATTACACGTAAAAAGTCTTGGATTTTCCTAATTGTTTAGATTTGTATGTTGACAATGCATTCAGCCACACTCTTTCTTAAAATCTATAACAGCAAGTAGACAGCCTAAATGAGATGGATCTTTTGTACAGCATCACATTCGTATATACGGGGCAATTAAATAGTAAACATTATTATCAGGATAAAGTGCCTACTTAAATTTCCTCACTACATTTCGTGTTAGGTACATTTTCACACGTACTTGACGAAGAAACTTGTCATATTATTCAATGTTAAAGTAAAACTCAAATCCCACAGCCACAGAATGGTAAATAGTATCTTCTTACATTACATCCAAGAAGGTGAAACGAATTTATAATGAATATAAATGTGTTAACATGCATACACACAGCACAATACGACACTGGCTCACATATATTTTTGTCTGAGAGCCGTATGTGCATGAGAAGGAGCCGGGTGCACCAAAGTAAAATCTATGTGAGCTTTAGCAGATTATTTTAGTGAAGAATTGCTAAAAATATAAAAGAGTGGCCACTTTTGGAGGATTTACTCCACCAATAAATGCAATTATTTAGAATACTCTCACAGAATGCTACCTCATTTAATTTTTTCTTAAGCTAAAGGCAGTGCTATTTCATTTGCCAATAGTTTTGCACTAAGTCTACCTATAGAATGTGCATCCTAAACCTTAGAACTCCTTTCCACTGTTCTGATTTCAAAGAACGAAAAGATGGGAAATAAATCAGAGAAATAAACTGAACAATCAGCAAATCACAGCAAATTCAGTAAAATTCGTCCTACTCACAATCACGTCATCCTCTGTACTGTTGTGTGTCTGTCTGCTCTGCAGCAGAATAAAATAGAATTGCTCGACATAAAGGAAATTCTAGAACTGAGTGACTGAATGAAAGAGATTTCCAATCCACTCAATACAAATTGCTGTGCAATCTGCTCGACTATTTTTCCACGTTGTACAAGTAACAACTGAAGAATACAAAAAATTAACGCAAGTAGGTAATTCAATGCAGACTTCCCAGCAACAATCAAATTCATTTTTGAATGACAAAGAATGTTTTTCATGTACAAGTCAACACAACAACTGACTCAGATGGAACTGTTTGTGAAGTATGTAATATTAAGCAAACTTGGCCCACTCTACTGCTCTCTATACACACATCAACATCATTTCATGTAATAACCGACTCCAACGAAAACTGAACCACTACTCCTCAACAAAGACACATTAATACAAATCAAACACACAAATGATTCAATTCTTGAAAACTTCCTTTAATTCAATAATCTTACATTCCTAACAAACTATAAGTAGACATTCATTGAGTTATGTACTACTTCGATTCCAAAATGAGACTGAACACTATCAATCTCTAAATATAAACCTTCCTAACAATTCTAGTACAAATACAAACTATATTTATGGATATAGTAACTTGCTTTTTGTAACAATGCTCTAACTAGACAAAAAATAGCTAAAAGGAACTATTATTTATGCAATGCTGGAACGGAAGATGATTGCCGTCGACAGAATAGTTAGGATGGAAAATGTATTTAGTGCTTACCCGTTGCTAATTGATGAATAAATAGCTCTGGAGTTATCCATCACTTTAGCCTGCAGTTTAGACAAATTTAATCTTTCGGAAGGGACCTCAGATATGCTTCTCCTGAGTTTTCTGCCTTCTTGAGTAGCAGGAGGGTGGGAAGAAAAGCTCATCTTTTTGTTTGCCTCCAACATTCCTTCCTGTCTCTCCCTTGAACGATCTCTTCGTCTTGAATTCGTGTTTGCGGGATCCGTAGACGTCCGGCTTGATTTGTTATTATTAGAACTCGTATTAGTGGCATCTCTGTTCGAGGAATTCTTTTGCGTTGTCCCGTAGGCACTGGCTGTACAGTAAGGAATCGCGGAGTAGTCCTTACAAGATTTATTAGGATTAGTTTTGCTATTTGCAGAAGAGTCTATCGCACCGGTGTCGTGCACTCCTGGACTACCAGAAAGCATATCGATATTCATGTAATCCGAATAATTTGTTTCGTAGCCGGAATCTTTGGTCAGTTTCCTCGCAGTTGAGCGACGCTCTCGATCTTTCTCAAAAATTGTCATCGTGTCGGATTTAGAGCTAGGAGAAGATTTATTATTGTTGCTGGAGGAAATCAATTTGGACTTGGACTGGTGCTGTTGAGCTGCAGCGGAGGATTGCTTTTTTCGGTCAGCGTGCTCAAGAATGACTTCGAGGTTCTCGTAAATAGTTTCGCACCCTGCACCGGTGCGGTTTGAATTCGGTGGACCCTCTTTTGTACTCTGCTGAGAAGGAAGTGGTGATAAATGATTTAGCGTTGAATATATATTTTGCTGTTGGGGCTGGCGACTGTAGTGATGATTTCCAGAAGAAGAATTCTGAGGACTGGAATTATTACACACGAAACTCTGAGTCCGAGAATGTTTCAGTTTCACTGACGCCCCATTTGCATTTGATTCGGAAGATGACTTTGATGTGACCACTAAAAGACGCTTCTCTTGGAAACTCTGACTCCGCTCTGGCACCCGGGACTTTGTCGTCGAAAGCTCAGGCTGACCTCTCGTGTCAAGACTGATGGCTTCTGTGTCAAGCTCTTTAAGGGCAATTACGTTCACAGGCTCTTCCTTACTATCGCTATTTTTGTGACTGTTGCTGTGATGAGAACCACTGCGGAGGGATCGAAGGAATTTCGAAGCGCCGTAGCTTAAGCGTGCTGACTCACGACGCTCAACTTTTCCGCCGCCATTCCCGCCTTTCCCTTCAGAACTTGACCCTGCTGCTTGGGAATCTTTAGAAGATTTATTCCGCTCGAGGTCACCTTCCCCCCTGAAAATCATACAATATAGTTCATTATTAGTTACTCGTTTTTATACAGATAAATACATAGTAGTACATCACTTTATATGTCATTTGTATTGACATTATTATTATCATGAACTTATATTTATGCATCCTGGATAAGTAGTTGGGATTTAAATATATTAAATTAATTAAATACATTTTTAATTTTTCCAATTTATTGCTCTATTAAAGTTAATACATATTAAGATAATAATGTTTTGATTAAAGTGATCGGGCGAGTGGAGGGTATAAGCCATTAAAGGCTTTCGGTCACATAATATTCGGGCTTAATCGTCTGATATTAGATATAATTTAACAAAAATCCAAATAGCAAGGCCGAAGAGAGTGTTTACGAAAGGTCAATAAGCCCAGCAGGCTTAAAACTATCTAATAGAAGTAAGTGTATTGAGAGGATTTAAGAAACAGCAGTACATATCTGCATTGTGCATAGTATACTGGTCAGTTGTAGACAGAAAGAAACTAATTATCATAGTGATCATAATTAATGAATACTTAATAATACACTTGCAATGCAATTTAATTACTACTGGCTCCCAAATGTAAGTTGTACCGTCATCATACCCACCTTTGCTTCATCTGCATAACAATAATAGCATACGGAGTAATTATTACAAGCACAATCAAGCAAAACTAAAGGCAGGTAGCCGTGCTTTTTTCCATGCCTTTTCAATATCATATTTTGTCAAGGCAAACTAACCAAAACCAACTGACGATGCATTAATGCACCAAGTAACATAGTAGCCCCGAGAGGTTGATAATTGAGAACCCAATCTCAAAACAAAACAAATCCTAACAATAAAAGCAGTAAGATAGAAAGGAACGGATGAAGAAACCGACAATTGACTCCTTCCACACGCACACGAAGTGAATTTTAATTTACAACTGGATTCCTAATCAACTACTGTAAATTACACTCAATATAAATTGAACTCGAATGAAACAATGCTTTTCATTATAATCATGCAGTACCTATTTAATATTTCAGACAAAAATAAACTGAACAAATATTTAAAATATACTTTGGTACTGATTTACTATACATGCATTGCTACAAATAGTAAATGTATCTACGGTATATGCGTAAATATCAGATACAAATATTATAAAGATTGATTTAGCTGCAGATATATTATTAAAACTGTAGAATGATGTTCACACCCAAAATACTAACAGTATTTAAAAATGATGTTTCTTCAGTAACGTAAAAAATGCTATACAGGGATGAAATTGAAAGGTGGTCAACTGAATGCTATTTATTTATATATCTGAG
>JABASH010006787.1:0-10201 GCA_019776445.1 Tomocerus maximus
ATAGTTAATCTAAATTTTGAGACTAATTACGTCTAGATTGAATAACAATTAGGTGAGTTATAGCTGCCAAGACGGAGTGGGAAAACACATGCAAACGCAACCACTACAGTTGGACCTTAAATCATAAATCAACATAAAAATAAATTGTCGACTTGCCTTTATTTTTCTGGTCAAATTCTCAAATTCCTCATTGTATTTGAAAGAATGATCCCTGAGTTTCACTTTCGGATTTTAATGGATTTCGTTTTCGCCAGAACCCTACAAACATGGTGTTCACTGTTATTAGTTAGAGAAGGGTAGTTATTATTGCAATTACGTAATACGTAGTAGTAGTAACTATGATTGCATCGATTGAGCCGAAATGAACTGCTGGCTAACATACCCTAGAAACTATTAGGTAGGTTATTACACTCACGTAGACGTAATGTTTACACTTGTAGACAAACAAAGGCTAACTAATTCTTACTCAATCGCATATTACTTATCAGAAAATCTCTAATCTGTAGAATTTGGATCAATTTCCATTACTCGCGTTACTCCTTCTACATTACTCAACTCTATTCTTAGCTTAACTTCACTTAACACAGCACTAGCACAGTGTTTGATAGTTCACATAAAGTGGACCAGAAACGCTTTGGCACAAAACATTATATAATGTTTGTAGGACAAAAATTATTTATGACCTTATAAAAATGCGTTGACTGCGCTCGACCACTGTCTATCAGTTTTATATGAAGTCGCCACAATTAGAAATTAACTGAAACGGCTTGATTTACTACAGTTTATACTTACACAATTGAGATTATTGTAGTTTACAGTCGAAAAACCACAAAACTGAAAATTGGCTCTGTAATTTATTACGTAATTTTGGCTACAGGAAATTCTGAAGAAATGCGGGGAACCTATTTGATACAGTCTGAGAAGAGACGAGTGTCTTTCCATTTCCATGTGAGCTTTAAGTATGATTTTGAATGTGCAAAAGGTTTCAACACTTCTGGTGGAAGGATATTTGACAGTAACATGACAGGTAATCCCAGTAGTAGTATAAAAATATATAAGACTGACAAGAGCTGACTCTGAATCTGGACTAGACGACTGTCTCACTGCGATGAACGTTATTTCTTCAACTACTACCTGCAGCATAGCAGTCTCACCTGACAAGACAATAAACAATCAGGTGTCCACTTTGATTAAAATAAGTATAATTTTGGTCTGTTCATTTGGTCAGTGGCTTATGCTGCTCATTTAGTAACTAAAATCGAGTTGGAGACAGCCGAACTGTCGATGAATTTATGAGGAAGTCATGAGAAAGCCAGTTTTATTTTACGACAAGTGCACTGTATCTGGCTGGATATTACTTGCATAATTAACTTGAAGAGCCGAGTGACTACCACTCTTGTAAAATATGCAAAACACCCATTGACTTGCCTTGACGATCCGTCCACTTTAGTTCACGTCCACTTCATCAGCTCGATTTGGCTCAACTAAAGCGTTGTATTCCAGTTGCATGTGAAAATATAACATTGGTCATAAACTATGTCGCTACCTCTACACTTGTGCTCAACCGTTAGGGAATTGTAGATTAGACTTGAGCTTTCTTCGGGTTAGACACAGTTCGTCCATTCTATTTATTGTACTCTACGTACATACTCGTTTGCCAAAGTACAAAAGCGCCGCAATCCTAAAAAGCCTTCTCAGTTTTCCTAACGATTTCTACTGGGAACAAATGGCTAAATATTATCCAATTCCCTTAATTCCTTTACACTTCGTTTTCAAATATCTTTAAATCTACAATAGCAATCTGTAATGCTGTTGTACACAGTTCACACAACCCTTTCTGACTTAATAGAAGTCGACTTCTTCAATTAAAACCTATAAAAACATGTATTTATAGTACACCAATGTAATTACAACCTGGGGAGTGTAAAAACAGTTTTCACTTGATTGCCTTCACTCCATACTAGTGGGATTGATGCATCACATTGAAATCTTCTTTGGTCTGGCACGTAAGTCGAGACATTTTCTTTTTCAAAATCCTTTGTCTCTCGCTTTAAACTCCTCTTTCGAAATCTTTATCTGACTAAAGCAACTCGATTGTCTTTGTTCATTTCAGTATTGCAACTTTTATGCTGTACTGATGGAGTTGGAGAATGCAGAAGTAAGGACTTTTTTCAAGCTAGTATGTCTATTTTTTTAATCATACTTTACACACGCATTACATCCACTTATAACATAGTCACGTTTCCTCTACTATGCAAATAAACGATCAACATACGATTCATTGCCACTTATGTAAATATTATGTGCCCAACTGACAGGCGTAAGTGTAAGTTACAACTCACACTCTTTAAATTAATATATTAAACTATAATTACTATAAAAGTGATGATTTTCCTTGACATTTGACTACTGTCCTAGTACATATAAGTAATTAAAGAACCCAAACGCTTCTACTAGCGCCCATGTTCAATATGCAGCATTTTATGTACCTGCACAAGCACACAGCTATATAGTCGAATTTAGTTATTGCAAATGGACACAAATATCTAAGGGATTCTACCCAATGAAATAGGTGATATAAATAGTGATAGACCTACTTTAAAATGAACTACCATGACTCATCTGCCTTATAGGTTCAAAGCAATGAACTGACGATATAGAAAATAGTATTATAGTAAATAAGCCTGAATATCTACCTTTAGTTTTCAACGCAATCAATTTCATAAAATTGTTCCCCTTAAATCAATAGGAAACCAAAGCAGGTTAGTAGCAACTTTGGTGAAGAGGCTTCCTAAGCATTATAGGGTATTTAATATTTAAAACGCAGTTGCTGAACTCCGTATTGAACGCAAGTACTTATAATTTATTTTGCTCTTATTTACATATGTTATAGTATTTATATAGGAAAATGTGGTTAGATGGACACGAAGATATCATTTTGTCTATACAAAGTACCAGAAATTAGTTGGGCCTATTATTGTGTATACAAAAGTTGGACAAATGTTTCCGTTCGTTCTGCCGAAGTTCTTATAGCTGAATCAAGTACTGAAATTTCTAATTATTATGCTGAAAAGGAGTGTGTACTTGAAAATGTACCATGCACAGTTAAGACTGCATTAAAGTGAAACATTCAATAGATGAATTGTCATAGGCTACTCTAGATGTAGATAAGTAACATTCATGTCGGGGTTTGTACACGTAAAGAGACTTGCATGCGATTTCCATCCACTATACATAACATAACGTACAATAAATCGATGAGACTACCTTTCAATATTACATAATGTGGCCCAATTCCTAGCATGAAAACAAAGAAATTGCAAGCTATGTAAAGGTAAATTGAATTCTCTCGCAAATGTGAGTGAGGTACGTGCACCTTAAAAGTTAGGCCCATTTTACTTTTAAGAGCTGTAGACATTACTTAAGCTAGCTAAAACCAACACAATAATAAAGTGAATATCACGACACATCACGAACTTTGTAGACTTCAAAATTGGAAATGAAATTCTTTTAAAAGATAATGCCATTATTTCCTTCTTTCTCCCCTTTACATTCACTACCTATAGGAATACATGTTTACTGCCTCGATTCTAAATTCGCATGTAAACTCCATAAAATGAATCATGCATTGAACATTATGTACATTTCATTGTCGTTACACCAATTGTAACAGTACTCGTTTATATCTATTCAGTTTTGTCACCGGCAAAGAATGAGCAACCTTGAGATAAGCATATTGCTACATTACCAGTTGGCTGCGATTAGGTCTTTGCATTAGCTATTATATCTACCTACAAATATGTCATTCAATTGGCCAATTAAGAAGTGTCTGCTTTAAATTTTCATGTTCAGCAAATATATACATAGCAAGTTTACCCAAGCTTAGCGATACGAAAGTTTGCATTTCTATTCACTTTCACCGGGTAATAAGCCCAATCAACCGTTCGGTTTGACACGAAGCCTGTAGATACACTTACAATGAACAATTTCATTATTTTCCACAAAACGAAAATAATTCTAGTGCTGGAGACCCGACATTTCATGCATGTTCTTGATTCGGATTTTGCATGTATCTACACTGCTTTCTTACTCTCTAATAAGCATACCATAATGTGCTGTACACATTCATTTTCGCAATCAGCGGACGGAGACACACTTACTATCGTTCATTGTAGTAGTTACCTCGTTAATGATATGCTTATTGGTTCCGAGAAGGTTAGATGCGAATTAGAACTAGATTACACTTTGAATTTGCTACGTTATTGTATGACTACATATACTTACTGCTTCTTTCGTACATAGTGTGTTGTTGTTCGGTAACTAAATGTTTAACCATTTACCAGCAACCTAGTTTGCTTTTATTAGGTAGACTTAAAAGACCTGGTCCAAAAGGAAAATCACCAAGTTGGAAAGAATCGGTACTTTTAACATATACTTATTTGCCTTATTTTTAGCACGAAAATTGTTTTGCTACGATTGCGATTCCCGAACAAACGAATTCTGTGATGATCCTTTCAACAGAACACTTCCACCAGAATTGGAACCACCAATAAAAGTTTGCCATGGATGTTGCGTTAAGTTTGTTCACAAATACCCAAAAGGTACATCAATTAACAATTTAAAACATCTGTACCACTTATCTTATCTTAAGTCATTACCACTTTGTAGCTTGAGGGAAAAGATGGTAGAACCGCAAGTGAATTAATTATGGTGATTCGTAACCTGTCTGCTGCAATTTCCAATCAAAGCAATCGAGATTTTATTAGCAATGATAGCATACGCATTTGTAGTCCCATTAATCTTAAATCGATATTCGTTTACAGTTTAATTTTCCTTGGAGAATGCTTTTA
Organism: Tomocerus maximus; assembly: GCA_019776445.1. NCBI lineage: Eukaryota > Metazoa > Arthropoda > Collembola > Entomobryomorpha > Tomoceridae > Tomocerus > Tomocerus maximus. The sequence continues at coordinate 4,851 of JABASH010006787.1, forward strand.
ATATTTATTGCTTATCGTATGAGATAGGGCTTTATACTTGCAAAGAAAAAGAATTATTGATGCAGCATAGCAGCCTGAAGTAGCTAAATTGTCTACAGTTTTTGGACGTGATAATAGGTCTACTTTAAACAGTAAAAAGAGTTTAATATAAGAAAATATATTTATAGTAAAAATGATATGCTATTATTTTTGCTGATACTGCAGTCGTATTTGATATATTAAAGCGTTTCAAATAAATTGAATGATATTAAAAATTAGATAGAAAGGCGCCCCTTTTAACAGATATTTTGTTGAAGACTATGACTATCACTACATTAGAATCGTATGCATGAAGCGTAAATCTAAAATCAAACCTGCTAGCATCAAAATATTGTAATGTGCCCATTTTATGACTTCGTCTTTATTTTTTGAACGATAAAGTATTTCAATAACCAAGCAAATGCAGGAATTGTAAAATCCTAAGTGTGAATCAGATTTAAGTCGATTAGTTGTCACAAGGCCATTGTCGATCTTGATAATCAACAGTGGAATGCAGATGTGATGATTTTTTATTTCAGGTGAATGGGTCCAGCGTTCTTGCACTGAGAATCTTATAATCAACTATTTCATGGTTGACAAAGTATGCATGGGAGAAGGAAGGGGTCACGGTAAAATGTGCTTCTGTGAAAACAACTACTGCAATAAGGCTCCTATGACCACACAAACTCATTTATACTACTTGCTTCCAACTATATCCCTTTTGTTCAGTAATACCCTATCTGGCACATTTTTATTTCTTTGACTGCCAAAGTCGAGATATAATTTTTAGCATGTCTTCTTTGCCCAGTCCTAGGAGATCCTACTGAAGGTAATTGGCTCAATACTATTTATTTATCCTATGCCTGCCGTTCACTGTAAAATGGTTAACCAATTATGTAAAAGTAATTAACAATTATACATTCTACATATCTGCTACATCACATCTGTATATATGTATGTACAATAATAAATACTTTCCAAGTTAAATATATACATGATTTTTCCTAATACTAAAGCACTTCTATAGGTATAAAGTCTTATTTCATAGCGATTCAATCTGAATCGAAATGATATTTTCTGGTTTCAACAATACAGACATTGCATACAGTACAGTACAACAACGTGTCATATTACAATTACGTAAGCTGCAGCATTTAACATGGCTAGCCCTGTGTGATGTATAGTATATGTAATGTAGCTATTTATGTAGCAGTCTTTGTCTTTGCATGATATTTACTACAAATGCCGATGCAAAATATTTATTGCAACCCAGGCAAACTTCACTGCTGCGGCTGGAAAGCTTGTTGTGTCGCTACCTCACGTTGCAAACGGCGTCATATGCCATTTTTGAAGATATGTCAGACTACAGACATTAAAAGTCAGACACTCCAGCCGGACTCCCCTTGTCTTCGGATATCAATCAGATTCGTCTTTTACAAAGACATTATCATTGACAACTCCAACTAACAAAATCGGGGTGGTCTCCAATGAAGCGCACTTTAGTTCTTTGTTATAATAGTTTACACTTGAGTGACTGATTGGAACTTCTGGATTCAACACCCAAATGAGATATTATCAATTCTCAGAAACAAACATTAGCATTTTTGCATCTTTTCGTCTACGCAGTGTTAAGTGCATAGTATCTTACTGTATAACACTTTGTAAAATCAGATAATAATTAGTTTGAATTTGTAATAAGGTTATCATCATTAAACGCGTCTTGTTCTTACCTTCTGTCAGTAAGCTGACTTCTATTACGCAGATAGATACACGTTATTACGGTCGAAAGTAAGGAAGTCGTAGAGTTCGAAATCGGATACATTGAAGATCTAAAAACACCACATTAGATTCTCTTCAACAAGGTAATATAATTTAGTACAATTTTCTAGTGAGCATGAATATTAAGAGCATTTCTCAGGTTATTATATCAATAGTGTTGCATCGCAATAGAAAAATATAAAGTGATACTGCGTAATACTTATAGTGTTTGAGTGCATGTAACTGCCTTCGTATCTATATGGACCCTATGATATCGTCTTGTGTTTATAAGACACCAATTCCCGTCTACTTTGGATGTAGACCTCAGAACTTAAGATGCTATTCGCATATATAGATTATAATGTGTATTTCTTTATTTTTTTATATCACCTCGACTTACATTTTGCTTATCATAATAATTAATAGATCCGATCTGTAACTGTATGGTCTGTAGAAATGTATGTGCAATTCATAATATACCACAACAATAGGTACCTGTGCTATTAAATTAGTAAATCAGAAATACGATGCAAAAATTATTTTTTAAATAGAATTTCTATGATAAGAATGATCTCTAACACGCATAGGTAATTAATTTACTCAATTAATTATGCAAAGAAATTGACAGATGATAGAGATTTCTATAGATGTATTGGTATGGTGGTGCAATGATGGTACATACCAATAATATGAGTGAATGGGTACATTACCATAAAGGGGTAAACTAACGTGCAAAAATCTTGTTCATTAGAATGCGGGCTTCGAGGCTTTTTCATGAAGAAGGCAAAGGAAATAAAATTGCAAGAAATCCCACCGATCGAGATATGCTAATAGAATGGCAAGAGAAAAGGCTTAGGGAGCACAACCAAATGTATTTTCCAACCCTTCCTACATATTATGCCCTACCTTGTCTTGGTATCGGTAGTCACTGCAGAGTTCCTTTGTATTCGGAAAAAGAAGCCAATATCAACTGTCTCTCGGTATTCAGAAATCTTCGTTTGCGTGAGAAATATTTTATCGGAAGAACTATAACTCATTCCTTAAACAAATTCTCATTGGTCTCAGTAATTGTAGAGAACTGGGACGGGAAACACGCTCTTCAGCTCTACATTATGACAGTGGGGTCGACTTTATTGTTTGTTCCTGCAGGGATTGTGGTAATTATTACACGGCCAAAGGTCCGGGAGATGTATAATGGTAACTACATATTATGGTGTACTGACCACTTGGATGTTCACTTTATTGATGAACTGGGCTGCAAGCGCATTTTCCCCGATTCAGACTGGAAAGGTGTAATTCCAACTCAGTTCTTGCATTTGAGACAGGAATCACCCACAACCACAACAAAGCGTTCATCACTAATGTATGATGTGGTAAGAATAGAAGACAGGGAAAATGAGCTGGTCGAGCAATTCATTCATCGAGGAAACGAACTTTTCATCCTGAAGAAATACGAACATGCCCTTCAATTTTATCATCGAGCACATAAAATTGCTGGAAATGATACCGATATTTTATTGAACCGCTCGATAGCGTATTTGAAACTTGGATTTTTTTCTCTAGCTTATGGAGAGGCGAATCATGCATTGAAATTCAAGCCACTACTCTTACAGGCAATAGTGAGGAAAGTCAGAGCTTTATCATCAATGAATAGATATGAGGAAAGCATTGAATTTTTGAGATCTTATACCAATGACCCAGATTTTAAACAGAATGAAATATCAATGGCCGCGCTCAGCATAGAAGAAATACGGATTCAAAAAATGTTGGCAGAACATCAGAGTGGCATATACAATATGCGTTCCTTACTGGTGGCTACAAATGACAGAATTGAAGAATGCGGGGAATATATGGGACCTTTGGAATTTAAAGAGATATCTGGAAAAGGGAGAGGAGTCGTTGCCAAAAGGTCTATCTTGGCCGGAGATGTCATAATGGCCACAAGAGCCTATGAACTTATCCATATAGAACCGGGATCCGATAAGCCTTGCGGTGAGACAAATCTGACGGAAAGTCAAAAAACTGAAATCAGTTTAGAAAATGTGAAGCAATTGGCAAAAGCAATCACGAAACATTTATTCGCCGAACCCCATTCAAAACAGGATGTTTTATCGTTGTATGCCGGTCCTCAAATGAATTACTTGAACAGAGAAGATGTGACACCCGAAACGGAGATTAATGTGCACAGAATCAAGAAAATCATTGATTATAATGCATTTTCATTCCGATGTCATTCAAATGGTGGGAATACAGATACCTGTAATAGGAATAAAGGAATTGGTCTGTGGATACTACCTTCTTATTTTAACCACAGTTGCATGGACTGCAATTCTTTTTGGAAAGTTTACGGAGACTTTTTATTTGTCCGGGCTTTCAAAGATATACTTATAGGAGAAGAGATCCTCATTCCTTATTTTGCCCCAACTAAAAATTACCTCTCAAGGAAAATTGATCTGGCAAATGTGGGCATAAACTGCGACTGCAGTCTTTGCAGAATTGAAAAAACAATTTCGAAAGCTGACTTACAAAAGAAATTAGAAATTATGGAGAGGTGCAACAGATTGAAAAGATTCGGAGAGCCTAATTTACAAACACATCAACTCATAATTCGCAGAGACTTAGAAGCTCTCAAGAAAATCTATAAAAATCGGAAGTTCAACATGGACCTCATCAACTTGTGGAGAGAATCATCTTGCTATTACATTACCCAAGGGAATATCAGCAAAGCTATTGAGGAACTCAAATTAGCCCACTCATTGTGCACCGGCACCTGTCTTTGTGAACATGCCGTAACTTATGCCATAAACATTATGTGGCTACTTCTCCAGAACGAATGGAACAGAGGCAATGCCAAGAAATGGACGGATATCTTAAAACGGGATTTGATCATTGCCTATGGATCTGTTGATATCATGGCTTATGTCAACGAATTTGCTGTAACTCTAGCTGCAATGCAGCGCTGTGGAATACAATTTCGGTGAATTTATGGTTGTAGGGTATCCTCACACTCTTCCAATGTAAAATATCTGAATTTCAAAAAATTATAAAACAATTTCTATGTAACCGAGTTTCTGTCTATGAGATGTAACTGTAAAAAAATTTGAAAGAGATCAGTTAAGGATTTCTAGGAAAGATTATCTTAGTAGACATTTTTATCTATATACAATAGACTAAAACTAGGTACATGTAATAATGGGCTAAGAAGGTATTGATTAGTAGTAATTTACCTAAATATATGTAGCTTTAATTCACATTAGTATAATGTTAGTATAATAATATTATCATTTAGTATCTAAACTTTTAGACTATGATTACCTACCCATGCTTACTTGAATACAATAACTGGTTGTATTTCAATGTAAAGTGTAATACAGATACAGATACTGCACATGTATTTAAATTGATACACTTTTCCAAATCGAGTATATCGAGAGCTGGTAATTGGGTTAAGGTCAAACTGTAGTGGTTGCATTTGCATGTGTTTTCCCACTCCGTCTTGGCAGCTATAACTCACCTAATTGTTATTCAATCTAGACGTAATTAGTCTCAAAATTTAGATTAACTATCCTGGAGGG
>JABASH010006788.1:0-10198 GCA_019776445.1 Tomocerus maximus
CAGCAAACGGGTACCTCCGCTTTATTTATGACGGTTGGTGTAAAGTTCTTATGTTACGACTGTTACAAAGTAACTGTGATTTCAATTATTTAAACGACTGCGATTCAAAAATGTGTCCGTAATGTCACGACCGAAACTGTAAATTATATCTCTTATTTGTAAAATGTCCACAACTTCAGATAGCTAAATCATACTACCTCCCCAATCTCTCAAACGCAATTGTAGAAGATACAATAAACCCCAAAATATGCTGTGATTTTGTAATGCTCTGGACTTCCATCCACATTAGTTCTACAACAACGTGCAACCGGTGCCGGTTCTGGGTTGATAGAAGGTTCGACCAGGATTGTTACCTTCACCGGATAATAGTGTAAGGTATCAGAATTCGAGTATCGGTTCGTACCTTAAAAACTGTTGGACTCTGAACTGCACTGAAATGGTTACTGAAACTGAATAATATAGCAACTATTGTATTGAGCATCAATAATCTTAGTGAGATACTATTCCTGTTATAATTTTGATACCGTTCTTGGTGATACTCTATTCCAGAAACTGCGATGCCGACCAATGGTGGTTATCTCTGTCCGCTTATGCCGACTACCCTTTTTCTATCTAATACCTTTCTCGGCCCTTTTCTCATATGCAACTACGCGTAATACGAACTGTAACTACTTATTAATTGGGAAGCTTATTTATTTATCGTCTATTTATCGTAAATTCTTATCTTAGTAATCCTCGGCGTGATGTCAATGTAGGTTCCGGTGCCGACTCAGGTTGTGATGCCACTGCAGGTTTTGGTGCCAACTCAGGTTGTGATGCCAAAGCAGGTTCTGGTGCCAACTCAGGTTGTGATGCCAATGCAGGTTCTGGTGCCGACTCAGGTGGTGATGCCAGTGTAGATTCTGGTGCCGACTCAGGTCGCGATGCCGACTAAGGTTCGCCTCGATTATGTATTCTTCCGTGCGACAGTGGCCTCCCGCCGTCTTTGCTTCGACTTGTTGTCCGGCTGTGTCCGGGTCAGTAGGAATCCTTCACTGATAAACGGTGATTGCAAAATAGATTGGGTCTCTTTGGATATTTTAGTTGCGACCACACTCTTCGAAGTAGAGAGTAAAACTAGTGCCTCTTTTGTCAGTGGGGTCAGTCTAACGGATGATTGTTGTGGACACTGATATGATTTTAATAATTGTTTAAAGTACTCGTGGTGGATTGGACAGTCTATACCGAATAGGCAGTCCATTCAATAACTTCAAGTCACTCGGTGTTGAAGATTGTTCGCTGTCGAAACCAACGCTGGTTGCACTAAATCTCGAGTTTCCCCAAAACCAATACCGGTTGCACTTCACCGCAGAACCAATACTGGTTGTAGACCTCCTTGATAGAATAGTTCACTCAGAAACACCAATCCTAAGGAACTCGGTTTACGACTATTGTGTACCAACTGTTTCAAACGAGGGTATCCCGTGCTCACAAGTTGAGGCTTATTAAAACACAAATTCACTAAAACTCAAATTGTCTCTAATCACGGATTGTCAGAAATCGCTAATACAAAGTTTCCAGAGTTCCCTCCCGTCTAGCACACGCTAAAACGGTTTCCTTAAGGAATCCCGGTTGAGCCCCCATGAAATGTTGTGTAGTCTAGGGGTATGATCCAATGAACGAAATAGTATTGTATGTTTGTAGTAACTTAAAGTAGGTGTAGTAATACACGAGATAACTATAGTTGTAAGAGGCGGCAACCAGTTCTGGTTGCCGTTGAACCGCCACCGGTTTGGTGAGATGCTAGTGTAGTAGAAATCAATGTGCAAAGAACAATAAGATTAAGAGTGCTTCTGTTGAGATTGGAGTTTATTCACACAGTTCCGCTCCCAGACAACAAGTGCCCCACTATACAAAGATCAGCCAGACATACTCCCAACATAAGCTCAGTCGTAGTCGTATCTGTACCAACATTCCTCCCGGTCTACCCCACTACTGTTCCACAGACAGTCATACTCCAACTATTGCATGTAAACCGTACCATGCCAGACATCGCATCCCCGTGCTGCATTACACTCCCCCTGGTTGCGAATTCCCGACCCGGGGAATTATTTGTCACACTGTCACTAGTTGGTACCCCTGGACACCAACTCGATTTACTCAATTCATAACATCAACAGAAAAATATGTTCTTACAATACGTAAAATAAAATAAGTTTTTATTAACAATACTTCTTATCTTAATTTATCTAATTCTATATTTGGCCATGACCATACAACACCCGTCGGCGACCGAACCCGCAATGGAACGCCAACCGGCGCCGGAAATGACAACGACCGGTGCCGGAAATGGCACCAACCGGTGCCGAAGACGGCACCATACACCGCCGGGTGTTGCATGCCCGCAACCAAGGCTTGATCCTGTACAATTTACTTAAATCCGACAACCCCCCCCTAAGGACAGTAATTTTATTTCTAGTGTTTGACTAACAGCTTTTATAACTATTTTCAACTACTACAATTAATTTATTATTTTAAGTTTATTGGGATTAACTTTCCTGCAATTGCATGGTATCCTGCTAACCGCCATCTCTAAGATTATAACACCATCACTCGACCGGCCCGGACTACCACGCAACCACATTCGGTTTCTCCCTGTTTCTATACTTAAGTTTGGGTAGTAACTCTAGGTCATGGTTCACATAATAATTGCTATTGAATAAACGATTTTGTATATTATGAAAACATTTTACAGATTCCTCTCATTTACATAATACAAAATTTTTAGAATACTAAAACAAGTATTGCTAGTATTATAATGCTATAATTATTGTTACTAACCTACGATTCTACCTACGAATTGCAACGATCCGCCAACCACAGCCCTGTGACTCCAGGAGCTCATCGACCATCATCTCAAACCAACCGCAACCGGTTGTGGCTATCGATAGGCACCCGGCGTCCCATAACCAAGCCGACCGACCGCTACTATTATTTATTTTATATTTGTACATAATGATAACAACTACTCTAGTTTACTTAAGTTGCATAATATTCTTGCGGCAGTTTTTAGGATCTTGGTAAATATTTCCAGAATCGGTCACCACCACAGCCAATCCTAGGTCGTGATTCACCACGCCTCGTCCAAGATTCCCCTGAAATAAGATCAAAGATTAGCGTCGTGTTCAAATTCCGTCCCTCTATCTTTAAATATTTTCGATATTCCCCTTAATTACTAGGAACAGATTCGTTCACATAATAAAAATACTTCTTACTTTTATGTTTTTGTTAATCGCATAACCTCCGAATGAGGCAGCAGATAACCACTAAAGCTATGGCGATGCATAGAATTACGCAGAGAGATGACACCACCATTGGTCCTGTCCATGTTTCCCCACTAAGAGTTTCTGGAAGCCATTGCTTCGGACCGAACTGAATTTCGGGGTTTACGTCTAACACAGGTGTACCCGCCACAACCTTTATTGCGCTTATCAGTATCACTATCACAACTACTTTCGGAGTAAGTACCCAACCTGCGCTAATTACTGCCACCACACCTTTAATCACTTCGTTGTCATCGTAATAATTGATTGTGTCCTGGTTTTATTGGCGTGGATGCGTTAACACTCCACTCTACACACTCTCCTTCCTCTGCCGGACTTCCCGTTGACGGCTTTCCTCTTTGGAGTTCCTCCCAACCATGCTTATCTACTTCATTACTCAACTGATAACTCCAACTGAGAGAGGAACTATACAATAGCACCATAATATGGATTACTGCCATTATAATGAGAATGATGAACTATTAGTTATTTTTGGGAACTCAACTGACGGTCACTGCTTGCGGAACAATGTTCCGTTTAACTAGATTGATTTCCTTAAATACTTCGTAAGTCGGATGATGAATCATAATCGAGGTTCGTCTCCCCACAATGCAAAGATCACATCTTCAACGTAGGCGTATTGGAATTTCACCATGAGTGGCAATGAAGCCCATGTGACCATCGCCGTCTCCCTAACGTCACGGAATACCATTCCACTGGTCATGGCTTCCATGACCAGGATTGTGTGGAATAGGAAAAATCCTTTAGGGGACTGGTAAACCCCCTCCATCATAAGCTGTCACGTCGTCACTCGTCTTTGGTTGACATTGAACTGACTCAATCATTCTACGCCCCTCCAATTAATATGCGATAGGAAAAATCCTTTAGGGGACTGATAAACCCCCTCCATCGTAAGCTTTCCCTCGTATGAGTAACTTCCACCCCTACGAACCCCCTAGGCCTTACTCTAACTGCCCCCTACCAATGGGTGCCTACCTCGGTTGTCAGCCGTTGTCGGTTGAGTGTGATTAGGTCTTACTCTAACTTGCCCCTAACCATGGGTGCCTAGCTTGGTTGTCAACCGTAGTCGGTTGACTATGATTCCGGCCGCAAACTTATAAGTATTCTAAACCTTACCAATTGGGCCATCTTCGTTGTGTCAATTCGATGAATCATTTGATTCGTCATCTTCATTTGTGTCGCTCTTTCGCGGAGAGTCCTGATTAGATCCACCTTCCGCCGGTTCTCTGGTTAAACTTAAAACTTTGGGTGTTGAACCCACCACTGGTGGTTTACTTTCACTGTGTTCAGTAGGTTCTGTTATTTTCACCATCGACGTGTTGCTTGTGGGCATAGCATCTCTGATAGTATTTCGTATACACCTATTATCCCGAATGTGCCTTTCGTAAGTAGATTTATACTGATAACTGCGCCGACACTTTTCACAGTATAGGTTTATGCGTCGCTTGGGAGTTCCATCCGATTTATTTCTTTTTCTCTTTCCTTTCGACTCCGATCCGGAGGTGTCCCCCTCAGATCTATAAGGATTTGTGTAGTGTCTACTTCTCTTCTTTCCCGAGGCCGATTTTGCCCCTTTTTCATTCTTTCCTTCTCGTCTTTTATGCTTTTTATGCTTTTTAGTTTTTCGAGTACCAGTCTTTTCCATTTTGACGGATTTGTCTTTCGATGTATTGGAGCCCTTTAAGCTTATGCCTCGAGAGCATCCTGGTTGCTCGTTGTCACCCTGGAGTGTATTAGAGGATTGTGGCTCCTCGGATTTGGGAGTGGCTACTTCAATGGTTACGCCTCCCGGGTATGGGGTATTATGGATGACATTTTCCGGTAGAAGACCCTTGTTGTTAGTACTCCCTGACGTGGCACCGATATTATTTGTATCTTCCGGCGTTAAACCGACGTGGGTCACTTCCTCTGAGGTAGAACCGATGTTGGTTCCGTCTCCTGGTCTGGTGCCAATGTTGGTTGTATCTTCTGGTGTTGATTCAGCGCTGGCTGCGTCATTTGGAGACGATTCCCCGCTGGTGGTAGTTTCCTCTTTCTGTCGTCCCTCAAGTCGTGTTTGGTGCAATTGTTCTGTCACTTTATTATCTAGCATCGTCCTCAACAATGCGTTCTCACTTTTACGCTGGCCATCTCTATCCAATATTTGCTCCACGAAAACAAAGGGGACTCCACGGCTACCTAGCGCTACCTCAACTGGATTCACTTCCCTGTTGGTGGAATCGTTCCCGAATCTTCTATTGGCTTCCAGGGTGGGCCAGACTAAAGCAGCATTTGGAGAAAATCCAGCTAACAAGGGTGACAAGTCAATTTTGTCTAAGGAGGTCGGGTTGCGACAACTACAGTATTTGAGGTCAAAAATACTGTCTCTGATGAAGCGGGTGCCGACCTTGACCCTTTCGGATACATTCGGACCCGTGTTCCAACCCCAGGTGACCGCGTTACTAAAGGTAACTAACACCTCTTCAACCCCTAGTGTTATGTTGTAACTCGAAATCTTCGAGGCTTCCAAAACATCTGCATGGACCAAAAAGTTGTCGTGGGTGAGTAAATTAGTGCAAAGTTTTGCGCAGTCTGGCTCTCTATCTTCCAACACCGACAACACTTTTTCGGAGTCCCTAAGATGCACCGTAAACCATTCCTGGGACGCTCCCCAATAGAGGTAAGATACTGAGGGTAACGCGATACTTTCCCTGTGCTTGAAAAATATCGAACCTGTGGTTCCTAAATACGTCCGGGGAACGTGAAGATTGTTAGTATTTTTCACGGCATTCAGCCGGGTGCCCAAATCCCACAAATTAAATATACCATTCGCACGGTTGAGAAAACTGAATGGTTGTCCCTTAGAACTAATTCTTCTCGTTGCACCGTCATTCCAACTAAACTGTCGGTTCTCGGCCTTGGCCGTACTCAAGTATTGAAGTACCGTACACTCACTCCCGGCGTTCTTATAGTATCCCCAAACACCACCATTTGAAGCGTAAGCGTATTGATACCCGTAAGAAATTGGCCTTTGCCAATGTTCTCGCTGCCAATCCCCCAAATCCTGGCTGACCAAGGGCTTCCAGTCTCCGCCGAACCTTATCACACAACATCCCAGGTTGTCTCGCACTCGGTTAATTGTTTCTAAATTTTCAAGCAGTTCTAGGCTGTTTCCTATTTCCACTGCAGAGATGTGATACCTTCGGATTCCCACTCCCTCGTGTGGGTTGATAACCTCGTACTGGTAACCGAAGTTACTATCTACCTGTATCTCCATTATTCCTTTAGTGTTGAACTGTGGTTAAAACAGCCACAGGTTTGGTGATAGACTACACCGAAATTCCTAGTTACTTTTGCGAGATTTCCAAGCCGCTTTTTAATAGTCAGTTCAATAAACGGTTCAATCACATAGCCAACTAAATTCAATCACTGTTGGGTGCACCTCGGATGGTTCGCCAAAAGAAGCAACCGCGTTCGGTTGCACAAATTATGTTCGAGTATGTTGATTTCTCAAGCGTTGTGCACTGGATTATTATCCAGGGCGTGCTTCTTTCCTATCGTAATCGAGAAATTGGACTGACACTTTAGTCTCAATCCCTCACTTATTTATTCTGGTAAGTGCCATCATAGTACAGACCAGAAAATGAATATTATGTGTAGATCGACAAATTATTACATTGTCTCATGAACTACTCCAACTCATATTCCGCTGAGGGTGCATTATTCTTATCGCGTTCTTGGCGTTTTAGGTACTGCTGGCATTGTTTTTCTTATCGTATCGTTCATATTTATGACTACTCAATAGTCTTCCACTGCTTGTTTGTTCTATTCTGTGCCCTAATTATTTAACCCGGCCATACTTTATTTTCTTGTTTGCTCGGCTAAACAGAGATTTTATGACAGGGGATTGATCCCTTCGTGACTTTGTCCCTTGCTCTCGATTAGATTTGGTTCCCCTCTCACCAGATGTTCGCTAGTATTCATAATATGTTTGTTTTGGATGGATTTATAAATTTTGGATGGACTCTGTACTTTTACGAGCCTCCCCGCTCTCCTGCCCGATGTTAAATGAATGTTTTATTTTCCTGTAAACTAATTATAACCGGTAGCGGCAACATGAAAGATTTTGCTGATGAATAAATTCAATTTGAGGAATGAAATGCTATACTTGGGACAACTTGTTACTGCCTATCGTAAAGACGAATACGTAAAATTGTTAACCCCGGATGCTTATTATGATGAATAGATAGTGGGATACCTAGTGGAGTGGATAATGCAAGGAAAGTATAGATGACTACGATGTAGGGGCTGAGCAGATACTTGAGTGTACATGCTCTAAGTTTCAGAGGTTGTTTCTCCGACCTAACTTGGTTAATTAAGACTTTCTTTCATGGTCACTTACTTCACTGTCCCAATTTTGGTCTAGTGTTGCAGCTTACTGCTAGTTTTGCGTATGAACATTGAGTTACCTCAAACGGAACATTACTGCATTGTCATTGAGTCGCATTGCACATTGGGTAGGTAATTTCCTAAGTCAATGTCTCCTTGGATTATTATTCGCATGTTAATGGCATTATTCGCATGACCTCCTGCCGACTGGTGCCACTTTCTGGCTCCAGTTTGAGTTGCCCCTTCTTATAACCAAAGGTAACCGGTGCCGGTTCTGGTTACTCGTAATTTTTGTTGTGACCGGTGGCCGGTGCTACGAGGGAGAGATAACCAACAGTTACGTTCAAGAATGTCAATATGATAAGACAATTGAAATTCGTACAGAATCGGAGGTTGAATGAGTTCTCAAAAATACAAAAGCGCCTCCCTTTTCAACCAAAGCTAGTTACGTTCGGGAATGTCAGTATGACATGACAATTAAAATTCCCACAGCATTGGAGGTTGAATCAGTTCCAAAAAGCACAAAGCTCCTCCCCCTTCTGAGTTTAACCACAGTTCCCTCCTTTCTACCCCTTTCCTCGCTAAGGTAAAAGGCAAGAGTCCTATTCTTTGTTCTTTCTATGAAAGTGGGCTTGATATTCCAACATTTTATTGGCTGTGAGCAATGGGGCTAAACAATTTTCCTTACCTGAGTTGTTGCCAAACCGAAACTATTCTACTGTTGCTAATCGTTGACGGGGAACTTCTGTTGGAAGTCCTAACTGTAACATTCTGCCACACTGGGCTTACCTCAAACCAATATCATTTTTCCAGCCGCTGTTATTCATATTTTACTGTAATTATTATTATTCGTCCTTTATGCCACCTCAGCGCACCGTCGCTAGGATGATACATTAGTTCTATTCTCCAATAGCCACGACTGGTGGATTAAATATGTGTCTACCTCTACATTATGTAACCGTGCCTGGAACATTCACTTGTTAGCTCAAAGGAAATTCTGCCCACGGAGATAAAGCTATCAACATTAGATCTGTCTCATTAGCGGCTCCCTCTTGTTATCAGGCTTCTAGTTAATTAATCAAGTATTCTCAGGCATGTAGGCAATGGGTTCGAATGCAAGATTTGGTGCAACCTATATTCACAACGAAAGTTTGAAGATAAAAGAAAGACCAGACCGACACTATAACGACGCAGATTTTACAAAAACTTCATACTGGACCCTAAACTGGGTACCTTCCATTTTTATGTTATTTATCGATCTAGCGATGTCAGGACCTACGAACATAGTACATTTGCTTTCATAAAGTACTGTCAAATATCAAATATCCTCATCCTGTGGCTCCCTTATCAATATTACTTTCCTCACCTAGATACTCTGTTTCCCACAATAATCGCCCTTGTTTTATGGAAGCCGAGGACAAAAACCCACTCGTTTTTCACCAAAGCGCACCTTTTTCTTATTGTACGCGTGAATCGGGCGACCAACCCCCTGGATAGAGCTACATCTCAAATCCGCTACACTAGCATAGTATTTTTATTATTAGAGTTATTATTGTTGCGTGATTTTTGGTTGATGAAATGATCGGATCTAACCCTCAGAACCTAAGTACTCTGTCTAATGGGATCAGGCAATTAGATGGTGTACTCTTTCTGAACCAAGCTAATTCTCTTTTTCCTCAACCAATTTTCGTGAATTTTAGCTGTCAGCTATGAGGCCAAACAATTTCTACCGGAGTGGGAGTCTTTTAATGGCGCTTTTTGTATTCTATTGTATTGTTAGTATTTCCTTATGATAGAAATGATTGGTTGATCGACTTTTTCGACGGAACACTACTGTTGTCAATCCTAACAGTAACATTCCTCCCCACTGGGCTCAATTCAACCTCACCACGATCTTAGATCTTATTATTCATGTATGATTTGGTAACTATTACTATTTGTATATTATGCCATCTCAGTGTACCGTCGCTAAGATGATGCTATACTTATTTCCTTCCCGAACCGTAGTTAGAGAAGTAATATCCTTTTGCATTACATATCATGTCCGAGGTTAAAACACGACGGACTGAACAAAGCACCTACTGAGCTACAGGAAGGTTTCGCTTACGGCGGAAATACGACTGTCAACATTAAGTCAGTTCCCCTTGCTAGGATTCGAGGACATTGAGAATGTGTGATGTATCTGAAGTGCGAATAGCCTCATCCAACAGAAGTATACCTCTTTCTTTCTGGACAATGGGGTCAATTAAAACGTTACAACGTTGCAGATTTTATACTCCATTCCGTACCATGGCCTATGCATCTTCCATTACTACGTTAGCCATTAATCTAGTGATATAGGGTTCTAGGAACATAGTACATTTGCTCTCATAAAGTACTGCACTGGAGACTGCAGAAAGGTAAGCTAAAGAGGCGAAGCTCGCCCGTCAAAGCAATTCACGTCGAATACTTTACCACCAGTGGATTGAGGTCATAAGTTTGGCCTGATCAGTTGTTGATCGTGGAAC
>JABASH010006789.1:0-10197 GCA_019776445.1 Tomocerus maximus
TATACCAATTCCCATTACATCAATTACATACTCCACACTGCACAGAGGAATTGCACGGATTTCTGAGTGAATCGATCAGACTGAGCCAAAGCAATAATATTTACTATGTTAATACAAGACCATAAAACTATATTATGAATAACAAAACGACTATACAGCAACAACGCACAGTTTCAGACATGACACACAATCCAACAATGTACAGACGTACATAATATATCACTATGCGAAATTGCATTAAATAATAAATGCAACATACCTCTGCTAAATGAAGGGAAACTAATATCATTCTCAGAAAGAGCCTTACTCTATGCACATATAAATACTAAATGAACATTGATTTGTCAATTCATGTTACATAAAGTGTATAAAATCTATTATTACAATACAATAGCTTTGCTAAGCTACATACAGATGTCTGCGGACCTATGATAGAGATATACGTACGAACACATTGTTTTCATGCAATGCATGCGTTAATAAAGGACTATATTCAATTGTGTGGCAATCCTAACTGTGATATCGACAAAATACATAACACGATTCAATCCTACATCCTACCTGTGGACTAATGTTTACCATTTACCATATGTGCGACTAATATGCATTACTCTATCATAATGTTCAGTATACGAGCTAAATACGTAAGTTGGGAAAGAAAAAAACAAATTAATTATTCCTGAATCTATCTGCCATTAATTAATCAGAAAGCATAGTCTGAGTACTTAGTATGTGTATATGTCAGTCATTTGCTAAACTTCAAATTACTCACAGAACCCACGCGCAACACAAATACGACGAAACTATTATACACCTTGGACCGAATGTCAACATTGTACCTAAACATTACTTATGCCATACACTATATTTGCATCGATAGACATTCTGGATTGAATAACTTAAATTATTAATGTACATAATGACAAATACAAATGCTATACACGCAATTCTAAAGACCCTTCTAGATAATCTGAATATATACTCGCATCTTTGCAATTAAAAACCTCTCTGTGACATTGTGTACCTTACCTTACATGCTATACTATATCTAATTATTATACTAAGCCTTTAGTATCAGCTAACGAGATTATTGGAATCCGACATTTCTTTCTTTCAAATTAAGATCTGATGTGAATTATGGAAACCAGCTATGACGAACTCAATTTCCTACCAAGTTCTCCCAATTTGCTTCAACCAATCCTCCAACTCTTTAATAACATTGCCACAACGTGCTTCTTCCTCAAGTTACACTTCTAATTGTGACTATAGATATCAAAGGGTTGTAATCCAAACATGCTCTTTAAAACTACATCTACAGCGTGCTAGGAATTAAATCCGAGAGCATCCTTCCTTTCTAGCATCACTCGCAGTCTCATTTCAACAACCATCGCAACAATGTCAACCTTTACAGGGCCGACAAGTGAGTCTACTACAATGACCACTATTAATTACGATGGAGTCACCACCTACGAAATTCGCTTCGAGAGGAAAAAGTAAGTACATCTTCAGAATTTTTTTTATACTATATACTATTAGGCTCCCAGTACTGTTATTGAATTTCGAAAATTTTAGGCACCAATATTTGGTTTAATTTCGAAAGATGCTAACCCAGAGTGAAGTTTATTACTTTATTATAGTATTGCATGCTGCATGTAGTCACGCGAGCCATACATACAAATACCTATGCATACAACATAGTAGTCAAAAATATTTTTTATACATGGTAATGTTACAGAATGATATGCACATCAACAGAAATTGAAATTATTGGAAACACGCTGTCGAAAAAGAATTTTAACAACTTTAATTCACCCCATAATTTTCAGCACCTTGACCTTAGATGACGCATAAAACGTTTTTTATATCGGATTTCTTGGTCAACTTTGTACCTCTAAGTTGACCCAACCTAGCCTAAACTAACATTATTCGAACAATAACATTGAAAACAGTGAATTAACATATTGAGTCAAATAAAAGATTTTTAGCATCTTTATCTATGTGAAAATTTGGTGCTAAAAACTAGCGGCTGTTCCACCTTTAGGTATATCATAATGATAAAATTGATAATATGGATTTCATTGTTGCTACATGTTGCAATTTCCATGATTCTTCCATAATTTTTGTAGTTATTATTACTCCTCTTTTTGTTGGTTTTCTAATGATATCTCTATCTAGATAGGTAGATAGGAATCGACAACAATAATTGTTTTAGTATATTTCGGTTTTTTCTCTAATTAAATTTTTTCAGATTTGTAGGCTATTTGTGTGTTTAGTAATGGCGAGGAAATAGTAGTTTGTCATTTGAGAGCAGTTGTCAAACAGAGTCAATTTGGAGTTGTATAGTGCATCACCTGAGCAGTTGCATTTTTCTGAATATGATATGTGATAAATTATTAGTGTGGACAAAGGTTGTCGACAAGCAGAGAAGGAAATGTCTGTAAACTGAAAATGGCAATTATGTCGTGAGTGAGGAGTCCGAAGTTAAAAAAAGTGATAACGTCTGCAGAAATAGAAAAGTGTATCCCTTAAATATTAAGGCAGAGAAGGGTAGGGCAGTGGAATTCATGATAGAAAGTAACAGAGTGAGATAAAAAATGAATGAATGAGTAAAACAGTGTGTTTGACGGGCAACACATGGCATCTTAGAAATTCAGTTATTCACGTCTTTCTTTCATTCCATGAACTCCTGTAGTCTTTTTGGCATAATAAATAGTAGTTTTCTTTATTGCACACGCCAGCCCGACAGGATTTCACAGATAGATAGATTTCCTTCCTTAACTCACTTGCCTGGTTTTCCTTGAGACTAAGGTACAAAAGATTGCGATGATATACTGCACTAGTTCGTCATTTCCATATACACTGTTTAATATTAGGTAGTCTATATATACACCGGCGATAAGGTATGGGTTCTTTCTGACTGACTGCACTGTCGTGCCCTATTCTCAGATTCTTTTCTTTATCTCTGATGTATGTACGCAGATATGTGTCCTTAGTCGTTTTTCTCTGTCTGACTCTAAGTGCAATAGTTCGTTCTCCGTCCATGTCACATTGGACATAGGGAAATAGGAAGTTCAACTCGAGCGTAATTCAGTTATCGTTAGGGAATTCATTTCTCATTGCTCATATTTTATAAATTGGGATTTTCTTAATAGTAGATTCCATTTGCCCATCTCTCGTGTTTCCCCAATTGCAATACAACTCTTTAGGGAATTGTGGCAATCATCAGTTTTGCTTACAGGACAGAGTCAACAGTCAAAGCTCAAATTACACTAAACTGCAAATAATAAATAGACGTACATATACATTGTGCTACAATATCCTTATGATGAAACACTCAAGAGGAAATATTATTTGCTGGACAAACTTAGTTTCTATTATTGTTTATACAGCTCAAGTGTACATAATATCTTGTAGTCATATTCCGTTGTGACACAGTCCGTTCTATTGTCAGTTTTACTACTCTAGTCCCACTTGGTGATTAGTGTTGTCATTCGATTTCCAGTTAGTCCACTCTCTCAATGTAATACACTACAATCGTGTCTCATGCTATTGAACACTCTCAACCATTACAAGCAGCGACTTTAGTCCAATGAATTGCCATTTCGTGCACAGCTATCAAATAAACTACTCTGCTGAGGTTACGTGATAAGTTATGTTACGCACACCACAATCCATACTTACACAGACATCGATGATGATGCTCGCTTAGACCTCGTCTTCCAACTACAGTCTCCCCTTCAACTCTCTCCTATAACGGTTAGTGAATTGTTGATTTGTAGCCGTGGTTAATGCACTCAGTCACACGGAATTAAATGTCCTGCAGTCAGATACTCAGCAAAATTAGCTTATCCAAATTTAACACATTCTAACCGTTACACATTATTACCCAAGGTATTTAATCTGTAACTCTCTACACGAACAGGGCGGATAAGTAGGCACGGAAGCATGTCTTGCCTGGTAAATACCCACTAAAACTAGGAAAAATAAATATTTAACGAAAAAATCAGTTCTAAATACTACAAGTAACCAAAAATACCAGAAAAGCCAGGTATTAATAATAGCCTATGACAAATGAAACCAGGATTTAAAAATGGAGTCCATCTCATATAGCAATGATAAGACGTACCTTGCGTCTACCTAAAATCTACGAAAAACTGTATTTGTTCCCAGAAATTGAAAGGTAAAAATAAACTTTGGCACACATCCATACGTCCTACTTGTGAACCCTTACTATTTACCTCAATGTGGTAAATANCTTGTGAACCCTTACTATTTACCTCAATGTGGTAAATAATTAGCAAAATAAAAGTTGAGTTTTGGGATATTCTAAGGCTGAAACGGGTTTATCGAAAGTTTAAAGGGTGCCTCTTAAATAAAGAAAAAAAGCTTTGATGACTGAATAATAGATAGTGCGTGTGTTTGATGTTATCATTTTGGGTCTTATTTGTCCAGAGATTTCACGATTTTCATAACAGGCAAATGCAATTCACCCCCAGATTACTATTTCAATGGAATCTAAAGAGTCACTTGGAATCAGTTACAACAAATGGTTTCGTTTTCCAAAAGATATTGACAACATGACACGCGGTTATACATGTCTAAGCATTGGTATCAGTCTACTTCGCATTTTTATTATCTGCAGAATTCAAATATTTTGGCTAACAATTAAATATATTAGGTGTATAGTGTTTGTAAATTATATGAAGAATACTATGCCATGCTCAGGCAGAAAGTATCTACATTATTTCATTTCTAAATATATTATTCTGATAGGGAAAACTTCTGTTCTGCATGGAATAAAGTCAAAATTCGCCACGAAATAAAAATGTTTAAATTGCACTAGAGACTTTCCAACTGATTATGTGTGTAAGATAGAAAGTGGAATTTCCGAATTTGCAAATACTAACTACAAGAGGTATAAGTGCTGGGGATAATAAAGCAGAATTAATGATTTTGCTAATTGACTGTATTGTCGGTACACATGTGCGGGTATTAAGGTTATATTTATTTGGAGGAGAAAGTTTCCGGGAGACGCAAAGTTTTAATCCCTCACCTCAACTTTAATTGTGAATCTGTTTGTGTAATTACATCGGTAAATGTCTTTACTTACACTACTATCTCGTAATTACTACAGGAGCTTTGGGTTGTTTCTATGAATGCAAACATTTCACACCCAGTAGGACATGTTATGTTAATATCATCGAATGTTTCACGAATCTAGGATTTGAGTGGCTTGGCAATTGTTTGTCCAGAATTACTAGTCCGGACGAGAGTTAATTGCGGTAGGGATAAATATAGTGAGAACCTCTGTATATTAAATCCAAAAGTGATATATGTGTGTTGCATGACTGGCAATCAGTAATTCGAGTCCTGTCAATGCACGAAGTATATATTAATGTTATATTAGTGTCCTTTTTATCTAATCATAAGTAGCTACTTTACTTGCATACATAGTAGCAAAAATCTAATTTCATACAATTTAGATAATCGATACAGACTTCTCCTATCTGTGCTAACGACAGTTTTTCCCAGTCAGTCTTAGTCAGACAGGGAGCAAGACGTGACAATATATTATATTCTGACTTGCTTGTGTGTGCGATCAAATGAATATTAAAGGGAATTATCGTTAGTTTGATACAGAATGTGGAGTTTCCCTAGCTGTCAGTCAGTATGCGTTCATGCGTCATCATATGCACCCAAAGTTAACGAGGAAAAGTGACAGTTATTACATTCAGCTTCCAGTTTTCTTCCCTTGTCCTCCAAACTTGAATACGACCAACAGCTTCTATAAACTAATGAAATCTAATAAAATTTTCAACTAACTTTGCCCTAAAATTCTATTGTGCGGAATATCAGAAAATTCCACATTATATCCGTGCACTGACGTGACAAGTTGAGTCAACATGTAAACATTGTGTGCTAAGTTGCAAATAGTTTCTTGTTTGAGTTTATTATTACAAATATTTTTAATTGATCCAAATGAGGAATTACTGAGCCTGAAACTTCTCCTTATCTACTCAACCCACAAAACACAAACTTCGTAAATATCTGGATATACAAGGTAAGATATCCCAAGGAAAATTCTTAACTCCCGTTTTGCTGCAAGAAAATTATTAGCAAGAATTTCTAGCTGATAAATCAAACCATAAGATCATAAACTTATAAAGTTCAAAAAATTATAATGCAATATGTAGCATATACTTTGGACTAATTTGTACCTACTGCAAATTGAAAAAATGCATCATATTTTAATTAGAGTTCCATAACAAAGGCGGGTAAAAATCATAGTACACAAATAATTAAAACTGTATTTCATTACATCATTAGGTTCGAGTTCCATCTGTTGCACAGATCGAAGAAGTAAATATTATGATGAGCTGATGAAATGTTATCGTTATAAATTATTAATGTACTCTCAAAAAAGCATTCGAAAGCGGTACATTTTGTCAAAATCATTCATAGGTAAACTGTTAGCGGTTTTTGCCTCTGAGTGAGTGGTATAGGTAATTGTGAGAATAAATAATATATTAGTATTTGCTATACGCTATACTTACATCTATCAACGTGTGGTTGAAAATAAAAAGTATGAATTCTTTAGTGCAGATTAGGATGTATCTGCAGGACGCGGTAAAGATATAAGATTGCTTGTCACAGGCACTTTTCCTATCCATATTTTTGCAGCTAATACCGAAGTAAAAAAGAGATGTCAAATTAGCTGAACTGTAATCTACTTAAGTGTAAATAAACGAATATACGACATTGGAGACCGTGCGACATAAGAAACTTGGACTTAAGAGCCTGACTTATGAGACCGTCATCTGATGCCTGTGCTTACATTACTACTGTGCTGTGGTTGTATAACTGTCTAAGCCTTAAGACTATTATATCTGTCTTCTTAGATTGAACCATAATATTAATATTGTTGCTGTCTGTATGAGCACTCTTAACAGATGATATTTTTGATCGACAATTAGTAGGATAAGCTTGTTTTGAAAAATTCATCTGTTAAGAGTTTGCATACAACAGCAACAATAATAAAATAATGATTTAATCTAGGAAGACAGATATAATAGTAAGGCATAAACAGTTTATACAACCTGTAGTAATGTAAGTACAGGTTCTAGCTTTAATGCAACAACAGAGGACGGTCTCATAAGTTGCATATAGGCTCTTAACTCGTAAGTTTCTTATGCCGCACGGTCTCCAATGTCGTGCTAGGCAAATAAACAGCATCAGTTTGACTTTGGATTGATTTGGTAGCAAGATAGACTATGATTGAATGGATTTCTATCATCTTATATCCACATCGATGTATATAGTGTATGCTTATGTACTGCAGTTGTAAATGCGAGTGAGGATTTGCAAAAAAAGATTTTTAGTGGGAAATGTTATTTTGAATGTGTATACGTATTCAAATGTATGTAAGTTTATGTTGGCAATGACTGTTCCTTTCTTACCTTAACCCAAAGGAAATGCGGAGACATTGTGGTAGGAAAATAGATACAAATACTCCTGTTTTGTTTAGAGATGTTTGTATACCTTATACATAATGGAAGAGTTTCGGAAAATCTTTGACTTCATTCAGGTGAGATTGTCTGTCTGT
This sequence comes from Tomocerus maximus, assembly GCA_019776445.1. Taxonomy (NCBI): domain Eukaryota; kingdom Metazoa; phylum Arthropoda; class Collembola; order Entomobryomorpha; family Tomoceridae; genus Tomocerus; species Tomocerus maximus. The sequence continues at coordinate 7,604 of JABASH010006789.1, forward strand.
AAGCTTTAAGTCTCGTCTGAGTGAGTGTAACATGAGTGAGCTGCTTTTCTTCGTCGGATTGACTTGGCTTGGCTGTCTAGTGTTTACTTGTTAAGGTTCTTAAACGTTCGTGTTCGTGTCACTTCAACTTCAAGCAATCCGCCAAACTCCCCCGGGATAACTCTAGATATCCACAAATAAAGAACAGTATCACTTTTTCCTTTTCTATTTACCCAGTGGTTAGATTTGACTTTGCTTTCTATATTAAACCTCGGCATAACCAGTATTTGTACTCTCTGCAAATACTCGGTAAAACTACGTACTTATGTCTTATTTTCCTCACGGGGGCAAAAGATGTTTATTTCTACAAATCCCGACATACAGATCAATATTACACTTGCTTGACTAGTAGGTATACATCGACAATGACAAAACGCAGGAGTGCTTCCATAAAAATGAAATGTGCATGGAGAATAAATACAGAGCAAGATGTAGTAGAGAGAATACATTGATTGTGCATGGTTCTTTTTGAGAGATTACTATGAATGCACTGTAGTTAGCAAGCTTTAGAAGGTAGGATGGAAAGATTGTAAAAGCTAACTACATTTATGAGTTCAGTGTACTTTATTTCCATTATTCCATTGAATTCAGTGAGCAGAGGCTTGGCAGAATGGCTAAAGTATACATGAGCAATAACCATTTCGGTATTCATTCTCCCATTCATGTTTCCTTGTAAAAAGTCAAAAAATGGGTGCAAATGCAAAAGGGATGTGTAGTCAGCCACTACACACTGCACTATGTGTGTATCATACATAGAAAGTAGGAATAGTGATGGGGATGCTCGATATAGAGCTGAAGCCCATAAAAATGAAATTCGCTGTAACTACTAAGCACTTATTTGAATGGAAAACAGGATTGAATAGAAGAGTCGATTCCATTTCCATGAGATGAGAAAATTATGGAAAAAGGGATTTGGAAAGATAAAAACGTGGGCTTCTCATCTTCTAGTGTCTATTAGCTGGGTAAACTCCTCCACTGGATAAAGATATACATATTATCGTCTCTTTTCCGCTTCCTCTCTGTTTACCAATGTTTACTTTACTTGATTTGACTTGAGTGAGTGACTGGATCGAATGTTCTATTTCCTAGTAACACAGTCCGTTTACTTTTGGCTCCAGTTTGCTATTCTTAATGTATAGTAACCCACTGTAGGAGGATGTGTTTTAATGCACGAGTAAATATTCACATACATTCGCAAATGCCACTTAGTCAAACTTATATCAATCTTTTCCGTGTACACTCACGCTCTAATAAAATTAGAGCAGCTAGTATCCAGAATTGCTAAATTTAGTGTGATGGTCTGTCAATAGTTACTTAGTAGACCAATGAGAAAAATTCAATATAAATCTTCGGCAACCTTTTCTCGAAAATATTTCGAGCATTTCTGTAAAATATCCGTATTTTACTTGGCATTCTATCCCATTCCTTGGATAATGTTAGATTTTTGCCAGGCCAGGGGCAAGTCATGTCGTGGTCTGACTTGTAGCACTTCAGACACAGATTCAACATATAATGTTGCAGTAGACAATGTTTTTACTATAAAATAGTAAATATTGTATATTATGCAGCATACGCATCAAAATAATAGATACACAAAATTTCGCTAGCTCATTCTACTTGTGCAGCTCCGATTTACTATCGTTTTGCTTCACTTGTCTTTTGTATTTATCTTTCTGCCTTGCAGTATTAGTTATGTTTCCGTGTCCGTAAGCGAAATGTGTATTTTCCACAGATAGGCTCATGGTGCTTAGCTGTCAGAACAGAAGAAACATCTGGCCCTCCTCTGACTTCACTTATACTCCGTCCTGATTCTGACTACCTCTCATTTTCCATAAACAATTCTCGATCGATTCTATCTCTTTTATTGCAGGTACAATGCAGCACATAATGCTAAGTATCTGTATTCTGCATTTAGTTTTCTATACTATCCAGTTCAGATATTATTATCCAAGCATTAAATGATACCAAATAATGTACGCAGTACTAATGTCCAATTTATCTTAGATTAAATTTATTTTCACCGTTTATACTATGCTTTTGTCTACCAACTGTGTATAGACGAAGATTAAGGACTAAACCACACACACACATTCTAATGGCAAATTGCACATTATTACTGTTCTCTAACCAGAGTCAGCAACATCGCAGTAAAACAAAAGGATTCTAATCAGATGTCAATCGCCCAACTTCATTATCTAGCTCCATGAATCCTATGATGTGAAATATTCTTTCCCATCAGAAAGGCATCATCATTTGTTCCTGACATCAATTTCAATTCCTTAAACTATAGATATTTTGCAATTGTCGAGAAATTGAAACTTAAACATTCTAGCAGTCACAGATTAATATTTTATAAACAATGCCCATGGTACATTGCAAATATTTTCGCCACACTTTAAAAGAGAATCGTTTTGTAATTAAATACATTGATAGATAATAGATATTGCGGTTGCGGCTGTAACTGATTGGTGATTGATATTGGAATGGAATCTTGTTTTGCTGCATCCCCTAGTATTACTGTGTCATGAGTCATGAGACAAACTCAATTCGAGGCA
>JABASH010006790.1:0-10196 GCA_019776445.1 Tomocerus maximus
TGGTTTGCCTTTTGGGGTTGCTTTGGCACTACCCCCTGCCAAAGAAACCTCGCGAGGTCGATTTGGAATGTATCCTGGACAAACATAGTGCCAATGAAACCCCTGCAGAGGGATTGGAAAATGTTGAAATTATGCATTTCCCCTGCCAAAGTATTACTTTTGGGGCTAGATTGGTATGCCATATGATTAACATTGGGCCAATGAATCCCCAAACCACGAGGACACTTTGGCATAGTTTTCAAAGGATATTTAAAAATTCATCTGTGGTAGATTTTTTTTGACACACTAAAAAGTCACCCTTTTTGGAAATCTTCCCTATTGCGCTCCAACTTTTTTCTCCTAGCATTTTTAGAAATGTTATTAAAAAAAACGAAAAAAATCGGCCCAATGTAGCCCCGTTTGACCGTAGTGTGCGATTATTTTATGGTCTTCACGAAATATTCAGATTTAAAGTTGTCAGATAACCTATTTTCAAGGATGGGCTTGTGTTAGCTGTATTGACTCACTAACCATATTTATGCATATTAGTTTCATTATAACTTTACGTTACCTATGCATTTTTTGCTTAAAACACATACGTATGTGAAGACATTATGTTATATAGTAGAATAATTGATTGATATCCAAGCGCTGTTATAGACTGAGTCCCGTAGTTTTTGCGCGTTTCCTTGAGAGTATATTAAAATCCGAAGTTTAAAAGTAGGTAGCTGAAGATAGAGATTCGCAAAGTGTATGAATAAGTAGAAAGTGCTATCTGTGTAGGTGGATATTCATACGGTATTTAAAATATGTTTGAGCATGGATGATGTAGACAGGGAATGTATAATGCAGGACGACTAAAAAATTAAGAAGAGAAATAATGCACTATCTAAAACTGCTTTTGTACTGTTCTTCATTGAATGGGTTTAGTCTGGGTATAGATATCTACATTAGCCGCGAGTGTTTTATGTGATACATATGTTAAGTTGAAAATAGGCTTTGGCCTGGTTTCTTTCTCCTTGTCGGGTAGACACTAGAAGGAAGGAAGATCAAGAGGAGATTAATCAAATTAAAATTTGCAAAGACTGAAAGTGGGCAGAGGAAGAAATCTATATGCAGACTAAGTCCGTAAGAAGTAGATAGGTACATTATCTATGACGGTGTAGTGTTTTCATAACTCATGACTTAAAATGTGTGCACACAGCGTTTAGGAAAGGACGGCTACGCTTAAACAAGATACATTATAGTTAAGTCAACATCTAAAAAGGCTAATGCAGAGACAGAAGGTAATATAATATAATGCTGAGTGTAATATAAAGTCTTATTGTAAAGACCAGTAGTGACTCCTTTATATTGTGCTTCCACTGGAACAGTTTAACGAACTAGGCAAAGAACATTTCTGGGAAAAGCTAGTAGTCAGAAAAGGGATACTGAAAATGCCTCTACATTGGGAAGGTATGAATCTAGGAATATATATAAGACACTGGATGGTTCAGTGGCGGAGGTATGATTCAGCTCTGTGCTAGTGCTTGAAGTAGCTGGGATGAAAAACAGGAAGACAGCTCCAAGATTAATCGTAGAAAAGTAATTTGTCACACGACTAGTAAAGCCAGTTTTCAAAAAATGGGCAGAGTCGAAAGAAAAAACAGGATTTTGGCCAGCCGCAGCCTTCACAAGGAAAATGCGAGTCGAGATTTGGAGATTCTGAGTGAGCGACTCACTGAGCATGGGTATCCAAATTCTAGAAAATAGTCCACATTAGATTTCTTACAACTTTTACTGATTGTGTGAGTGAGATTTCCCCGATTTCCTCATTCAACACAAGGCACACGAAGAATTTCTAATGTTACCACATTTTCTAGTCTACCCAATATATATTTACTGATATGGACCTTAGCTATAGAATACAAACACCTTTTCCAACAATAAAAGTTTTTTCTTGATGTGAACATTATCTTATAGTAATATCTATCGCAATCACAATAGTAGGTACCTCAATATGAGCACGCTTAAGGCAACAATAAATTATGATTAATACACCTCGTGTAAAGTTTTGCGAATCATGTTTCCAGGAATAATATATCATTGAAATTAGTCTTCTAGCATTTGTAGGTAAGTAAAATCGATTGAAAACATATTGGTTTTATCTAGGAAGTTATCTAAGGCTAATGTATTTTCGCGCGAACGCGTGTAAAAGGAACAACAAAGTGACGATGGTTAGCAACCTGCAGTGGGTCAACTGTTATTTTAAGGATATTGCTAAGTAGGTACAAATACGGACTGAATGTATAATAGAAGAATATAAAGTATAGAGAAATCCTCCCGTAGTGTTCTGTACATCACTTGAGATACAGATTGTAAATGGAGAGAGAAGAAAGCAAAGCTATAGCATACGTTTTAGCTTCTGTGTAACACAATGTAATGTAATGTTTCTAAATCTTACATATTTGCTCTTTGTCGGGATAGAAAACGAAGAAAGTGCAATAAGCTCTGCTTGAAACGGAGTGGAGAAAAGAGAGAAACAGACCACTCTGCTAGAAAAACTAAAGATACGAAACAATGACAGTGACTACGACTCTTCCCAACTCTCTCATCCGATGTATAGTCTTTATATACAATCATGTAGTAATAGTACATAGTTGTATTAATGCACACACATATAAAGAGTTCGTGGACTGGAGTCGAAACTGTATTCCTAGACGATAGTATAAGTAGTAGTAAGTAGGTTTTGGTTCTATAGTCCTTGTCTCTGAAAACCTTTCAAAGATTTCTTTTCTTAAAGAGTCCAACTCGAAACTTCTGGCAAAGATATCCAACTACTAAATGCAGCGGCAGCTTTAGCTCTTTCTTCTTAGTTCAATTGTACATAGATATATCACTGCATACCTATAGGATAGTAAAAGTGAGCACAGAGCTACTATAAAAGTATATAGTAAATATCCGTAGCAGTTATGTATTTATACACATACAATCACGTCTTTCTGTATCTGTGCTCGGTGCTTGTGCTCTAGTGCCTATTCTCCAATCTGCAATACAGAGCTGTACATTGAAAGCTTTCTTCTTTAGCTAAACTAAACTTTCACTTATCTCTTGTCGGCCATCAAGACCTGGAGACATTTTTTCAGGCGACCGTAACACCTATAAAATTTTTATCGCTTTAAGACCTCTCCTTTAATATCTGTAGGATACCTAGCCAAGCTTTTTTAACTCTAGTAGTGCGGCTACAAATATAAACCGTATGTGTAGTGCTGGAGATGTTCTAGCTATCTGTATCAGCTTATTATAGTGTAGTATGGCTACTTTTAACTTGGCTTCTTCTGTCTCCTCCACTTCCTTTCATTTATACGCTTTACAATTACATTCTTTACTTTTAGCCTACTTTCTTCTTTGTCCTCCAAAATGGTCCCTATTATTGTAATGTGAATAAAGCTTTTCCTAAGCCTACAATTCCTTTAGAACACATTAAGTGAAAAGTAAGCATTCAATTGGATATTTCCTTCTTTTTATGAATTATTTCCCTTTTGGTGCACAATATTTGTATCAATCAAAATGGCGGGAAATTTTAAAAATTCAAAAATGGTATACCTTTATGTAAAATGTGAAAAATGTGTTCATTCAAGTGGTGTCTATAACAGTTATCGTGGATCTGGGATATTTATGTAGAGGAGAAGGAAAGGATTAAACTTGCTGGAGTAAATAAATAATAGGAGAAAGCAGTGGTCTTGCGAGTTAAGTAAGACAGTTGCATATCAAGTAGATAAAGTAAGGTAGTTTCCTGAATAGTTACAGTGTGGTGAGAATACATAACGAAGCTAGAACTTTGTCTAAGGTGGGCATTTCTAAGAGGGAAATAGTGGTCCTGGGTGGTAGTGGGCAATGCTGATGCATTATCATCTACTTTACTCCGTGGAGAATAAAGATAGAGCTCTAGAGTTTCGGTTTCCCCTATTCCCCACGACTACGACCTAGGTATCTGAAGATTTCAACAGCGATGCAAATGAAGCGAAATGAATCATAAATGAAACAGCTACTTAGTTTAGCTCCAGACTGTAATTCGATCAATAAATATGGAATGAGATAGACACTAGGCACTACGTGAGCAGATAATCTTACATTTCTTTAAACGCACAACTCCCAAGTTTGTACATCTTCCGAAACTATCTACTCCATTATGGCAAAGTCCCCTTTCATAACTCTTCTTAACATGTCTTATTATCACAAAGTTAATTGACGTGCATTAAAAAGATGAAGTAATGCTCCTCATTAAGATGAAATCCATTTTATATGCCGTCTTTGGAAAGACATTCATTAAAGCACATATGTCGAAGGCATTTGAGATACCAGAAGTAGTCTGAAACTCAATCCTGCAAAATTATTGAGCTTTGGGGACTCCCCAGTTGCAATAGTTTCCCTTGTAAGATAAATTAATTAGCAAGCAAAGAGGCTCTTTATTGTTTTGTTATTTCCGTCTGTCCGTCTGTCCAGACATCCAAACATGCTATAACTTTTGAATGGGTGCAGTTAACGAGTGCAAACTTTGTACATGTGCTATATTCGGCTTCTAAAATAACATATCTGAAAATGGGTCAATCTGCTACACCCTTTATGACCTATGATGATACTTTACATATCATAAAAATTACAGTTTATCCATGTACTTCATATAGTAAAGTAATTATACTGATACAGTGGTAAAGTAAATTCTGGGACACTCACCCAGGGACGCAACCCGGAGGGGGCTTTGTCGAGCCCCCCTGGAACCGAAGGAAAAATATCACAAAAAAATTATTTGAACTGTGAAAATACACTTTCCCCTGTCTGAAATATTTTGTAAAACTACCAGATAAGATTAACCCACAATAATCAAATACTTACGGGAAGTACAGGAAATTTTACCGCTACATATTAAGAATGATGTAATAGGATTTATTATAACCCTGGATAGTAGAAAATGGTGGACGGACAATATGAATAGTTTTACCAAACCGAAGTTTCCTAATTAGTTGAAAGGTAGCTGACAACCTCTCGAAGATGTTGCACATATGGCCTGGCAAGGTTGTCTCTTGTTCCGGGATAAAACAATGCCCCCTACACATTTCGGATTTTACGTCTCATAAAACGGAGCCTAATGCATCGTATAGAGCTTTTATGTACAAAGGATGTAAATAATTATTTCCTTATTACAGCTGCTTGGAATGGTAACAAGAGTTTTAAAAATGTGGAGTTGAAAGAATAGTCGGCTTTCCCCAAAGAATAGTAGGTATTTATTCAGTTAGTCTAACAAGTTTCTTTTGTTTAACCTACAAGAGGTCCGCATAAGTCCCGACAAATTATGTGCTATCGTCTTTGTAAATAGCATAGCGTGACTATGGATAGACATTATAAAAAGAACAGGGGAGGAAAATAAAGTAAAAGTGTAACTAAGTATATAAAATGCATTTATATTTGTAGTGTGAGTGAAAGTTAGGAAGTGGAGTGAGCTATGCCAAGGAAGCAGGTCCTGTCCTGGTCCTGATCTCTCTGATGTAATAGGGGCTAAAGGAAATGGGGAAGTGAAAAGCGTAAAAAGATCTTTACGAGAGTTTCTGTTGATTAAATTTACGTGATGCAATGATGGGGCCAAGTCTTTTCATTTCTTAATTCAGAGCGAGAGAACTAGTGGAGACTAGGGAAGAAAATAAATACAGCAGGCTAGGGCTCTCCTAAGTAGTTAGTACCCACTCCCTACTAGTAGTACAACAAAACGAGTCAAAGAAGAAATAAGAGCACGCTAGGACAAAATAAGGCAAAGCTAAGGATTTCATATAAAATATATCCATGGAGAGATGCCTTGCTTTTGTTAAACTGGTCGTCAATCGTTAACTAGCTATGCGGCATGAACTTGGAGTATCTCGAAGATACATATTTAGTTATACTACGTATATCTGAGGAACTGCCTATAGGGTATAGACACATTAAGCAACTGGCTAAAACTGTAATAGTTGTATTAGGAGTAACCGTGTAGGAAAGAGAAATAATCTTTTTCTGGTTCCAGAAGTAAGACATGTGGAAAACAAAGTGGAGGCTATAAAAAACACTTAATGGCCCTCCAATAATTACGGCCATAAAACATCGGTTTATCTTCCACTTGTATCATTTAAATGTTTATTTCAATTGAAGTTCAGTCTTGTGGTCGGGTCGTCGTCGGCTCTCTATCCTCTATAAAGTATTATTGTACACATACTAGAGAGTTACACATGACAGCTCTGCGTAAGTACACAAAGGCATATTAAAGGGAAAACAAAAGAGACCTTAGTAGGACAGGGAGTTACATTACATTGAATGCTGTGGAATGATAGTGCCGAGTGATCTGCCACTGTATCCGTGTCTCAATCAATCAGCAGCAATCCCTTTGCACTCTTCCGATGAATTGGCAAAGGCAACACTAACCATTCAACCGGGGAAACCAACTAACACGGGAAACGGGCCGAGGAGAGAACGACAATTCTTTTCCTCATTGCTTATAGGTACCTATATACATATATATGTATATACTTAGTATTTATGCTAACGTTATAAATGTATTTATTATACGGATATACCATTTACTCATGTAGTTCGACAGTCTTATTGCTTGCTACTACAAATACTAGTTTAATAGATATCTGTGTCTATATATGGAGCAGTGCTACGGAGATACGAACGAAGATTCTAAATTCTTTGGCATTGTAGTCATAGTTAAGGCCAGAAACTTCCTTCCTTTACTTCCTTTCCCTATATTTCTCAAGGCAATTCAAGTCAAGCCAAGTCAGACAGACAGACAGAAAGACAGGACAGAGTAGAGTTGAGTTGCCCTGAAATTACTTAGATTACATGTATGAATGTCGAGAGCTGGTTTTCTTCTTCCTCTTTCACAACCATATACTATAGATCTCTATTATTTGTGTACCTATCTGTTTTAGCATGCAAAAATAGACAACACCATTATACAAAAGTACTATGCAGGGTATAGTAATGTTTATTTGTATATACACATATTGCATATTTATAGCTTTCTGTAGAGGCTGGATATTATTTTCTGTCTCTCTCTTCTTTTCTGCATATTACTATGTGTTGCGTGTGATGGAAATGTGAGTGACAGAGCGGTTTCTCTTGCTTTGCATCTTCCCGACGAGATTTTTGGATTTCCGGATTTCGTTACACTGCATAATATATGTTATACTATAGTTTTCTAATAGGTAGCCTTAGTTTATCCTCATAGGCGGCTTATTGTAAGTACGTGGAGTAACATTTTTGAGCCGGTTATGGAAATCAGGAGGTTTAGCTGCTGAGCAACACAATGTAGATTTTTCACAAAAATATTGAGAAATTGCCTTCCTTCCTCGGTGACACTTGTGCATTTGTTAGCGTGTCTTTTGCACTCCATTCCCATTTGTACTGATTTTATGCTTTAACCCTTCTGGTTCGGCTCTCCTACTTGAGTCTGTGTTTCTTGTGCATTCAGATCATACTAAACTACTACACCAGACCAAAAACTTAACTCTCTTGACTAACATTCACTGCGTTGTCACTCACTTTCTCATAAGAATACAAATTTCCTCTGGAATATAATAAAACACTCTTGTGTTCCATTGCATTACTTTAGTGACTGGAGTTTAGCCAGAGAAGAAATGCAATACACTCACTTAAAAATAATGCTAACAACCCATATACTGCATATATATACATATGTGTCTGCCCTATAAGTAGTGTAACTAACAGTAGGACTTTTATAAACTGTCTCGACAAATGTTATCATATTATAAAATGTAATGTAAGGCATATACACAATATTAAGCCAATTGCCTTTCTATGTAGTAACATTTACATCCATGGTGCACAATGCACTTAGAGTAACAAACAATCTCACAGTGCTTTCTTACAAAAGGCTTTCACATAAGCCAGACCAACTACATTCTTTTCCTTGCTCAAAATATCTGTATTACGCAATAGGATGTATATTGTTAAAAGGCTTATTGCATAAGACTCAAAATAATATTCAGTCACAGTAGAAAAGAATAGTACACAGCAAGACAGCAAAGGGACGCACCAAACTTACATAAAATATATGCACTTTACTTCGCAAACTTTCTGCGACAAGACACAAAATTTTCTATGTATCTATGCAGAGGGCACAATGGCTACACATGTTCATTTCTCTATTTGTGTTTATGTCTGCCATGCAGAAAAAATAGTCACACTTACGCATGAGACCTAGTGGTACGCTAGGTACTTGTACTACTTACTTAACCTAAGTAGTACGTACATATTCACTCTTGTGGATCCTTCCTAAGCTAAATCAAATGGTATAACACTAAAATTATATCGTCCACCAATAAGCATATACTTTTACCTTTTCTACATATGTGTCACATATTACATCTGCTACCGTGTAAGTAGGGCCAATACTTACACATTCTTAGAGGCTTTCATGAATTTTACATCTTATATCTGTAGCTACTTATGTATACAAAAACTATTGAATCAGGAACATCTACTATGCCTATTTCGTTACCTTGTGCATGTAAATATCTGGCTTTCACCACTGCCAACGAAGAAAGTTCGCTCAGTTAAAGCCAAAGCAAACATTTTACATTGTTACGATAAGTAGTGATGGTGGCAGGTGGATTCCATAGCCTTGACTTGTACCTTTAAACTAAATGTAAAGCTTTCTCTTACACGTGCATTTGACTCAAATGGAAGAAGTCAACTTAGTTCTGCTAAGCAGACTCCTACCATTACCTTCTCTGTTTACTTATGCTCTTACTCCTTTTGCATTACAGACATACACAGTTTGGCTCTCTGTATAATTCTACTCTATCCACGGACCTATTGGACTTGTGCAAATTTTACGCAGCAAAGCATTACATTTCATATATGTATTTACTTTATCTTGTGTGTTCTATATTTCGCAAAAAGATAAATTGCTTAAACTTTCCGTTCTACGACCTAATATTCTTTATGCCCATTTCACTTTATTGTTTACTATTCTCCATTGGCAAACTATCTTAAAACAGTTTGTTTGCAACGCGTACATCGTTCTATGTAAGTAGTATTTATTTATACGTTTCTGTCTCATTTTATGAAGTCAAACTTTTAATACACTTTAAAAAAGCTATTAGCTAAATTGATCCTGTAACTTCTGTAAATCTATTTTAGTTGTTTTCATGCTCCTATGAAAACCCTTGATTTATCGTACCTATTTTATTAGTTTACTGCACTGTCATTGTAGGTCACTATGCTAGTAAAAAGGAGCAGTCTACATATTTTAAGTATATAAATTGAGACTAGAAAATACCATTTTTTTCATTCCGTTTCCTATCCTAATAGCCAGGAATGGGGATGCATGTAGCAAGAATCTTGTAGTGCATCATACCTATAGGAATGTGTGTGATATGAGGAAAATGTTGCCAACAGTCATTCGCCCCGTCGCTGAAAGTAGAAAATCGAAAAAGTAATGGAAGAAATTCGTGCCAGTATCGCGATCACATATCACATCAGACGCAATTCATTCTGTTTGCATATCTGTTCTGGAATGTCCATCTCATTTTTTACGTTCAGATTGGGAGTACAGGTCTATTTTTCAATGGAGGGGTAAGATTTATGTTTCATTGTTCTCAATATATACTTACCTATGCACTATATCTAGATTTCTACTCCAAGAAAATTTTCGAGTCCCTTAGCTCCTTTCGGCAAACACCGTTCCATGTAAAAGTGAGTTTGAAAGTTGTTTTGCAAAGTAGGTAGAGTAATGCATAAATATTTTGCATAGCGAAGTAGATCAGGAAAATGGAATGCATACCTACACACATGAAGGCAATAATGTTGATGTGATGCAAAGTTACTTCTGAGAAGACAAGAAAGAAGCCTTATTTGGTTCTAGTAATACTTCCCTTGTTGTTAGAACAGATGATGCGATTATCCTTATTACGAAGCTACTGTAAAATGTGTCTATGTATTTGTATACTCTTCGGCTTATCTGATTTTATCATGCAAGAGGAATGAATGTATGTAGTTACTACTTAAATATTGGGTAGTTTAGACAAGGCACATGTTAGTTGACCCCACACATATCTACAGTAAGTACCTACTGGAAATCGCCTAGCCAGCTTATGTTAGGTACTAAAAGAAAGCCGAGTTACCTACTGGGAAACCGGCGTAGGCCAAAGAATCGAATATGGAGCGATGAAGAAGAATTC
>JABASH010006791.1:0-10196 GCA_019776445.1 Tomocerus maximus
GTGAACACAGGAAATAACATTTTAGTTTTAGTATATAGGATAATAATGTACCTTAGTTAAAGGTTTTAGTTTCCTGGTCTGGATTTCCTTTCCTTATGTCTCATAATCAGTAAATATTTTGCGTTTTAGATAACCTCAATTAATTTGTGAGCATTTATAGTTAAATGTATAGCGAAAGGAGTCATTTTGGTTGGTTAGAAATTATTCTGAATTGGATTTTAAAGTGGAAGCATAATGTAAGTCTTCGCAGAAAGAAGTCTCTATTATATGACAACCTTGTTTCATATGGCTATTCATATTCTCCTTACTTAATTGAGTTTTCTTTCATTCAATCAGCTACTTTAAAAATCATTAATGTTAGTGCATCAAGCAGCTACTACAAATGAATAGAGATTATTTTTAATGTTAGCTAACAGACTTTCATGAGTAGTATTGTTAATGTTTATATTGCTCCTTTACTTAAGTTTAGACATGTAACGATAATAACGAAGCAGACCAAACAATACTAACTATTCTTACATAGAAGTAGATAATTTAAGTATTCAGGTGAGTTAATGCACTTGCTTGTAAGAAATTTTAATTGTGATGATGATAGTAGTTTGTTTGCTTCTTTATATTGTTTCAAATGTTTGTAGAGCACCGCATACTTATCGTATTCCGTACACACAGTTCATTCATTTTAAGTCGTCAATTCATCTGGTGATGTATAAGTATAGGTAACAGTAATTATAATACGATATAATGAACATAGTAAATACTACAGTAATTAGCTGCACACTACAAAAAGCAGTTCAGAATCAGAATACTAATGTTAAGTTAAGTATACGCTAATCACTACAACTGTTAAGTAAATACAAACACCTAAGTTACACTACGGAAGTAATAGTTTTGGTATTTGGATATGATATAATTTAGGAAAACGTAAAGTCTGTTTTAATTCTAAGTTTACTATTAGAAATGTAGCTATAATTGTAACAATATTATGATACTACTGTTATTACTGAGTCAGATTTGTATATAACTGAGTGATTATTTTGTTTTAACGACTACACAAATAGCATGAAGATATAAATGTTCAATAATACGAATTTATGATTAAAAAATAAATATTTATTGTGATAACTGTAATAAATACTAAAAGAGCGAATAATCTATGCGAAAGATTCATGACTCCTTGCAGGTGCGTTTTGCATTTGTCGTGTGATGGAATTTGTGCAATAAATTTTGGTAACATCCATTGGTGCACATAATATTATAATGTATTTTGTGCCTACATGAATGATTTAGATTTACTTGTCGTAGTATTTAGTAGTTATTAGTTAGATTCTATTTAACCACGGAAGATATCATCATTCTTTAGCACTTTCTCGGGGCTACAGGATCTATTGACGTTATCTTGTAGCATTCTAGATTATGTTAATCACTAATGGAAGGATTAATCTTTGGAAAATGTGAAAAAGACATTCACACCTGATTATCTATTCCAAAATCCCAAAACGGTGGTCTCAAAATTGCTTGTAGCTAAAAGGAAACTAAGGAGTAGAAATAGAAACGTAACTGCTAATGAAGGTGTCAACTTGTACTTACGGTTTAAGATCAGCACTTACAATCTTGGGTGCTGTGGTATTTATTTATAAGATAATCATTAATGGAATATTTTCACCGAGTTAGTTAACCGTACCTAGTCGTTCTTTAATATTGAGTAATTATACCTCGAAATGACAGATCTCTCTTCTCTGATGCTGTAAGCAATTGGATTGAAGAGATTCTTGTTGAGTGAGAATTGTTGGGATTGGTAGGTCACAAGTCATCATCCCCGATGCCCGCAAAAGCACTGTTTTCGAGAAATAGATTGTCGTTGGAATTGATAATGGAATTCTGTCTGCGTAGACTATTGTTGGAAGGACGGCGTTTGCTTAAGCCTATGCTGGATGGCACATCACATGAGTTATTTCTGGACAAAGAGGAAGTCGGTGTGACAGAGGCGGACGTTGAACAGCCGTTTGACAAACTACCCGATGTCGGACTATCGCTGCCCGAAGAACCATTTGTCGTCGTACTGCTGACACTGCCGAAAGATTTCCCACCATTTACTATATCCTCGTTCAACGGCACTTGGTCTCCGTCTCGGCGAATGTAATAAAACATCGTTCTAACTGAGCGAACCTAAATAGCAAACAAATATTTATTTTGCATTCTCTTCTCTAGGCAGATCTTGCGAAATAAATGGAAAGTAAATGTTATTTGCAATGTTTGGGTTTGGTATTTACTTTGGTACCTACCCCAATGAGAGAAGGATTGGAAGGATGAGATTTTGAGACCATATCAGCTACCAGCTCTTGAAGACACAGAGCCATTATTACCGATTGCTCTGAGATTACAGTTATCCATTCTAATTTGTCTTTGGATTGGAGATATTCGAAGGACAATTCTGCTTTCACTTCACCGCTTCGTTCCTGTCCACAAAAACATTCAATTTAATATCTGCAGATCACAACAATTTAAACTGTTAAACGAAGATCTTGAGATTTAACTTACATGATGCAGGGTAATTCTCCAACATTTCATTCGAGTAACTTTGAAAACTATTTCTTCTCGTCTGGACGTAACGAATATTAAATCTCTATTGCCAATATGAAGTGTTAACTGGGTGGAAGGTTGAGGATAATCACTGGTGCAGTTCGGAAATTTCATGTAGCCATAAAATTTCAATCTCCTTGCTGTTTTCACATACTGCAATAATCATTACTATTGGAATTACAGAATTCAAAACCTGGTTCATTTGATTTACTAATTTAGAGGAGTATTTCTCACGTCTTTTTTGTTTCCTTGTGATTGTAATGTAGTAAGTTGCATAAGAATCTCTTTGGGTACTGTAATCCATCCATTCTCTATGTCTGAGACGGTTTGGACGTAAACTAAATGAAGACCTGTTCTGTCCTCCACTAAGATGTCATCAACACTCAGGTCCCAAGTACTAGTAAAAGAAACAGAATAAATATCTATGTCTACAGTTCCAATGGCTACATTTTAGAATATCTCCACTCTAATATTATGTGCATGTTATCATAATTAATTTTTGTACATCTGTACTAACTAGCACACATAGGATATAATATAATACATACCACTTGCGGAGTACAATCCGATGTTCCTCACTAATCCATTTCATGGATATATAAGGCGACTCGTACTCGTCCAGTTTACGAAGAGCTAACAACAAAAAATTTATTATTGCTCAGGCTTATCTTAAGTACTACTAAATCAATCATCATGTATGATTGACTCTGATGTGTATTGCTTGATGAATACATATAGTCTTTAGTTTATTGATGAATTACCAATCCACGTTCCATCAAGTTCTGCTCGGAATACATAAAGGCCAAAATATTCAATGAAGTCATCCCGAATTTTTAGCTCACGGGCAGCAGCCTGAAAGAGCGATTGTAAGCAGTTGGTTATTATTACAAAAAAACATTGGTAACATCAGGGAATGGAATCAAACTTATGTTTACATAACTTGATGAAGTAGTAAAGGAAACAAGGTTAACCTTAAGAAGGACGGCAGAAGAAGTATTGTTCCACACATCCACCGTTATTTTATGACCATTCGGAAGAAAGACATCGATTGTTCGTTTGGCAATTGGTTCTCCACTCGTTTCGTGCTGAGCCAGGCGAAGAAATCCGGTGAATAACTCCGAAGTGGCTACCTCACTATTTTGACTAGCTGAAATATTCATTTGAATCAGACACGCATTCAAAGAACATGCCAGTCATGCAAATCCTCTCCTGGATAACCTGACCGGACTATGGACACTTAAAAAAGATTTCTGCCTACACGTCCGTGTGAGATACTTGTACTGCCTGCATATCCTGCAGCACCGTTGATATTTTATCCCGTGAAGTTCATGGAACACACTATCATGCATATCCTACTTAACATTGTACATTGTTATCTAAATCGCATGCCAACTTATCCCATGCTATAAAGTTTTAGTAGTGTAGCCTTATAGCACCATTTTATCGATGGTTTACAACTTCTGAACAATTAACACTCTATTCTAGTCTAGAGTGTATTTATGTACATTTATTAATAGAATATTCGTGTTATGAATTATTTTCGTGTCAGACAGCAAATCAACACCTATGTAATCGGTATTTTGATGCTGTTATCGTATTATTAGGGATACTATTGGTGCGATACACCCCATTGCATTACATAGTCTAGCTCTTATCACATTTCATATCCCCGTCCTATCACCATTCCCTATTTCTATAATGCTAACAAGATCATCATTCAGACAGAAAACATAAATCCATACACATTTAATGCCTTCAACTGTAACTTTTCAATTTTTACCTGCTTTCCGTTAACTGCACTACACAAAACCAGTATCACTGCTGTGTACAGCGAATCCTGGCTACAAGATTCTTTTGCTGTATTATATTTTAAATGGTCTGCTCTTCCATAAGTCAATTAACTACGGAACGTTATCTAAATACTAGCATTAATGCACCAAGCATTGTTACAGTTTTGATATTCATTATTATTAGAATAATAACAAGGCCAGTTGCCGGTACAGTGCAGACCGACAGTTTGCAGCTGCCTCATTATATCATACAAACAGCACACTCAATTTAATCAATGCACTGACATAAAAGACATCCTGCCTGCCTGTGGATGTGGAGAACTGTTTTTGCAATTTAATCATCCATTAGTGTTCATTCGTATTTGATGGCACTTCAGAAATCTGCCTGCATCATAGTAGTTACCATAATATCAAAAAACTTTCAACTCCCTGAATATTTATTTAGCTCAAAAATTATGTTACCTACTGATGTGTATTCCGATGCTGTGTAAGTATCATTGGCATATTTACAGATGGTGGAGCGATTTAGTTTTTTTAAACCTAGTTGGTTTACTAAGCGTTTAAATTACTTCAGGCTGTGTCAATGTAAACGGAACAGGAGATTTTCGTTTAAATTGTCGAGTCCATTTGGGAGAATAGAATTTAGTGGAATAGATAAAGTGACGTACCATTCTGAATGTACTTTTCAAGGCATCCTCTTCTTTCTTCTAGCTGAGCTGCAGAGAGCGAGAGGAATTTTTTTGGCGGAAAAGAAGGAAGTCTCCCTGTTCCGAATTCCTTTCTCAGCTGCTCATGTAGACCTAAGATCTGTCGGTAGCGAAGGGCACAGTGGAAATTCCCATTGATGTGAACATTGTACATCTGGAAAAATGTCAAAACATATTTGCAACTTTTAATGGACTTTCAATGCACAATCTTTCAATCTATTATAATCTATGGAAATCATTTATTGCCATCAGAATTGCCATTTTGATTTACTAAAAATTCTAATTCTCAGCATGCTTTCAGATATTTTAGTAACATTGGACAATTTTAGACATTTATATTCATAATAAGTCTCGCAATTTTGTCTGTAAGAAAACTATATCGGATGACTACTAAGAAGTCGTCATTTTTATGACTAACAGTTTTTGCATTTTACTCACCTACATAAAGTAATTGATTACTATTGTATACATCAAACTATTTATTCTAAGTAATAGTCAAATATTACTTTGGTTGGTGCACTCCTTTATATAAGTATGTTATAGTTAAAATTTAAATCAAGATTTACTTCTTTATCCTTTAGAATGTGCAAAAATAGATTTACTAATTTTAGTAGTGTGCATTGGTAAATGCTCCTTTTAATCTCTTCCACACGAATAAATTGCACATTGACTCATAAATATGATAATAGCAAGTGACTGCAGCAAATGAGTAGGATTATCATTTAGATAGTGTATTTTTAACATGCGAGTACAACTCCTATCTACACAGAAGATATCTTCAATATAAAAATAGTGATAACATTATAAGAGACTTAGACCAATATTTGTCCTCTCGTCATAAATTAGTTGATGTTATGCGCAGAATAAATTTGAGAGTCCGTATAATTGTCAACTGTTTGCCAGTAAGCCTCAATAAAGATACATTATATGCCACTTCAGCTCGTCTGTGGTTGACATTTATGCTCATTCTGAGAATAGAATTAGTTTATCGATGACAAATGATCTTTACATCATGTCGGTTACATTCTTATCAATGTTTCGGTATCTGTTGTGTTCTACACATTGAATTCCCTATTTGACACGTGCCCGCAGATTCTAAATTCTAACAAGGCCCATTTATGTATTTATGCAATGTTCTTCTGCGAATATTTTATATGTACATATTCTGCCCTCCTCACCTCACCTATGAAAGTATTCGCTCAACCTACAACAGAAAATATGGATCTAGAATGGCCTGCATCCACGTAGCCACCAAAACTGTTTATATAGTAGGACTACATATATCTCCGGTTATATTCGAAGTGGAAGAAGTTAAAAGATATGATTGAATGCGGAATATTAAGATTCTTGGAAAATAGTTCTTACCAAATAAGTGGAGTCATGCCCTTTCACTTCCAGACTATCTGGAATGGAAAAATGCATTTCACTTCTTGATCTTCGTCTGCTTTTTCCTTGTAATGGACAGATCTTCGTCACGTTTTATTACAATTTGATATCAGAATTTTAAATCTCTAGGAATAAATGTGGCTATCTGTCGCTGTGTGTATATTGGTGTAATTAAAAAACTCACTCCACCACAACAAAAACAGTTATCAATACAAAATATTGCCACAAAGGCAAAGAACTCCACTCAACACTCTTTTACTGTCAGAGTCACTATTTAAATATTATGCGACGATGCTCCATACAATATTTGAACGCGTATCCAGAGATTTCCAAATGGGAAATAATAATTGAATTATGTAGAGTAAATTGCTATGATGTTTCAAATGCCAAGTTTAGCGTTAGCCCACGACATGATTCACTAGTTCAGTCTTCTCTCTATAATTGCACACATGTTAGTCACAGTAAATGTAGAACATGTATAAGTTGCCTTTCGTAAGTTAACTTTGAAAGTTGACTGTGAGCCAAAGCTGAGTAAACTGAAAGGAAGAAACTGTGTAAAGGGATGGAAGCTATATAAACTAACTTGACTTTGACGTGACTTTATTATGGAATGATTTGATAACTCATCATCACAAATGTTATACCTAGTCTACGAAAACTGTACTTTATACAGATACCTACTATTATACGTAGTAATCCACATCCTATCCTCTTGTTGTTTTAGGATGCTTTTCTAACTAAAATTATCTTGAACAAACTGTTTTTGCGTATAAATTCCTCTGCGTTTCAGGGAGCGAGCGAGAGCGATCCAGTAATTTAACTAGATACTAGATAATTTTTTAGGATAAAGATAGAGAATTTAAATGTGACTTTGGCGAATGTATTTGTAGATCGTCGCACTCCCCTCCTGACCTCCTGTTAAGACAACACTGACAATCTTTTTAGACTTTAGTCTTTGAGTATTGACGGTCTTAGAGTAATAATTTGTTATTTAGATTGGAAAGACATTGGTGAACCCTCTGCATTATTTCTGAATTGTAATTTGGATTGAACTGCCATTTAGACATTGGGTAGATTGGTTTGGCCACAAATTGGACTGGACTTGACTACAGGCCGAAGGTTATGGTGATGTGAATTATTTTCTACCTTCTACTACATTATCGTTTTACACAATCAAATATCCAGCTGACTGAGTTGTACGGTACATAATATAGACTACTCTAATAATCCGTGTGTGCAGCAAGTGCTAGGGTCAGTATATCGCATCTTAAGGTATCTCCACTTCTCTATAATCGACGCAGATGTAAATGTATGTATGTATGTGCATTAAAGTAATCTAATCCTAAGAGCTAAACTAACTCACTCGCTCTGTTATGGGATGTTATCCTCAATCCACTTAAAACTGTAGTGTTTCTCTCTGTAAATGCATATGGCCCAAGTACACGGAGAGAAAGATCAATGTAATTGTAATTCTACTCTACGATAATTTTTATTTGCATTGTATCGTATTGCTATTGGTTCGTGTACAAAACTATAATGCACTTGAGCCGTATTACAGACAGATAGAATTTGGAATCGCAACAACTATACGGTCGGTTCAACTTGGCTGGACTGGACTCCTTGCTCTCCTCTGGAATTGGAATGAACAACTCACATTACATTAGTTCAACTCACAATCGGTCAGCTTCAGCTCTACTCAGCTCCAAACCAACAGATCATAGGAATACAAGTGACTCTGCTGCTACTAGTATATATATTTAACTGTCTTATAGATCTCCTATAGCCGTTTTTAACTTTTAAGTGGATGGTCGACTTACTATGTCTATGTATTATGTATAAATTCTCTTATTTACGGTAAGATCACGTCTCGGCTCTGAATGTCTGATCTCTTCTGTGGTCCACTATTCTCGTCTGCTCTATTCTAAGTAAGGTAGTAGCAACCAAGATAGTAGAGTGTAGGCGGATAGACCATTATTGTTAGTACAAGTAATAACAATGCAATCCAATAGTGAAATACAATGCAATAGAGTACACCTTTCCTCCCGTGAGTTATACTTTACTTTATAGTGTGCCACTTTGCTAGATTATAGGTAACCTTAACACTATAATATTACTACATACCACCACAGAACAGCACTATTACACACTCTGCTCTGCCACTACTACATACTACAACGATCATTGCATAGGTAAGTGAGACCAAGACAAATGCCTTATATTCTCTGGTGCATTCACTCGTAGCCAGAATTAAATCTATACCTTATACGTGGCATATATATACATAACTACATCACAGAGTACAAACTACTATAGGGCAATCAGACCAGCCGTCAACGATAAAAGCCAAGCATGAGTTGACTTTTAATGTTAAAAGGCAGGAAAGAGCCGTGAGAGATTCACTCCTTGTCAGCGCAACTGAAAAATTAAATATCTAGTCGTCCCCGTTAAGTACATTATCAAATTAACTATCAAATATCATTGGATTCGCATTATGCTTAATCCCCCTAACTCTTTATATCATGTGCTTGATGTACATACAAGGAAAATTCATAACTCTCTTCTCATCATATAATATTATACCTACATAGCACAGTTGCTGCAAATACAAAATAAAAGGGGAAAATGTACTAATTGTTGAATACAAATAATAGTATATCTTAGAGTAGTAGAGTTGCATCTAGAAGGACAAGATTGATTTAA
The DNA here is from genome assembly GCA_019776445.1 of Tomocerus maximus. Lineage (NCBI taxonomy): Eukaryota > Metazoa > Arthropoda > Collembola > Entomobryomorpha > Tomoceridae > Tomocerus > Tomocerus maximus. The sequence continues at coordinate 9,164 of JABASH010006791.1, forward strand.
TAAAAAATAAATTGTGACATGTATAGTAAAAGTAAGTAGGTAGTAGGATTATAGGATGCACCTATATGTGTGACTCGATAATAATATTATTATGAACTACTACATACCATATCTAGCTATTATGTATGTACAGATAGTGATAAATCAAGAAGAGGACACTGAACCGAGCGAACGAGTGAACTAAAAATGAGATTTTTAGTGAAGGTCTATTTCTACTGCTTTGTTCAAACAGAACGACTCGAATTGTTTGCAGTTGTCATTTTATGACTTACTGTTCAATTATTATATGCTTACGTAAATGTATAATATTATGTATTGAATTTTAAGTGCTAGTAGTAGATCCCTTAGCCACATCCTTCATTCTCCTCTAGACCAACTGCCTAGCTATTAATATTGCAATTGGAAGTAGCACATTACACGGCTACATGAATATTTCTGTCTGTTTATCTCGGTTATGGTAAATTATCAACATTCTTAATAGATGGTAGTTTCCTATGTATGAAAGCTATTCTACGTGTTATGTACTTAATATTCCATGGTGAATGAGTAATAATGGCAAGCTGTGTTTAATTTTTCCACTTACTAAGTATGGTACGTAAACTTGAAAAGTTTCGTTAATGTGTATGGGTAGCTTAATGCAGTAGTGCAACACGCTAAGTGGACACTCATGTATTTTCAGTATTGTGCCTAATCATATATTTTATGACCATTGATTCTGAGTATGAATATGAATGATTTGATTAGGAATTGAAGATCATATACAACTGGCTCTACCAAATTACCAATTCTATGTGACACAATGACAGTAAAGACCAAGAAACCTTTGACATTGCTTGCTTAAATTAGTTTTTTTCTAAATTATTTATTGGCTCTTCCTATGTGTGTAGGATTCAATCCTTCTTGGCCAACGTACAGCTCTACAAATTCTAATGCAGTGTATCCCACCAATCCTAAAATTCGGGCGGAGATATTGTTGAAAGGAACGTGATGTTTTTAATATCTTTAACAGCACTAAACTGCAGTGTTAATCGAG
>JABASH010006792.1:0-10196 GCA_019776445.1 Tomocerus maximus
TTTGGAGGTCAGGGCTCCAAAATTTAATTTTTTTGGGAGCAAGGGCGCCCAAATTTAATTTTTTGGGCGCCTTCGGCGCCCAGTCCTGGGGCGCCCAATAGGGCGCCGGGCGCCCTGCCCGGATGTCATCCGGAGCGGGCCTGGCGGCGCCCTGCCCGGATGACATCCGGATATCCGGACAAAAATTGCAGGCCCGTCATCCGGGCTTCCATCGTCATATGTCCATTAACCTGGACCGATCATAGCGCTCATCATCCATATGTGGCTACACTCCTCAAAAACATGACAATATATTGATTTCAAAAATTATTATCTGCAAAAGCATTTTAAACAAAATATTAAAAATGAAAATATGTGTGTGATTTACATCAATCATTCATTATAAGTCACAATTTGGAGATTATTTCAAAATAAATACATAACTATTACTTTATTGAAAAATAAAAACATAGAACAATAAAAATAGTTTTTTCAAAATGTCAAATATAGACTAAAGTATTTACAAAATAACAAGCAATTTATCTAAAATATGAAAAAAACAATAAACTATTTAAAACATGTACAATAGTAACAATATTTAGCATGTGGGAACGCAGCAAAATAGTAAAATATTATATAAAATAAAATATAACCTGAGGCCAGATAATCTGAAGTGCTACCCTGTACAAACATGTAAAGACACATACAAATCAAATATTTTTCTCTGGGGAATTGTTGGAACCCAGGGTTCTGAATTGACTACCCTGAACTTCTGGGTCCTGTTTTTTGTTTTTATGAATTGAAGATTTTTAGGATTTTTTACAAAATGCCAAACCTAAGTATTTACTCTTTTGCTGAAAAATATTGGGAATTCTCTCCAAAAATGTCAAAATTATTCAGGAGAAAAATTAAGTGTACTTGAAGTAAATGTACAGGGTGGGCAGGAAACATATAGGACTTTTGGCTTTCACTCGAAAGTACAATGGTAACACTATGAACTTCGCCAACTGCATAAATATTACAGGTTTGCGAAGATTTTCGTGAACTCCGTAAACAATAACTATGAAAAGATATGAAATTTCCTTTAAGAAGCCACTTAAGAACTTGCGGAACGAAATCGTAGCGGTAGTTCCTTAAACTCTTGGTAATGGGAAGAAAACATTCTCATTTCCGTGGATAAAATTTCATCGTTTTTAACTATGCGATTAACATTTTGTATATCCATAGACATGTAAGCATTTTTCTATTGAAATTTTACTCTAACGAAGTGCTTGCAAATTTAGAAAAAAGGGTCACTCCCATCCTAGTTTCAGTTTTCAAAATCTTACGGTGATACGAGTTTCCGGGATTCCTATAGATTGCGTATTTAATTGGCGGACCCCCAATATATTATACATTATAACGACGAAGTTATAAAATTTAAGTAACATTTTAAATCTGGACTTCGTCGACTATTTCACTAAGAAAAATTACCAAAAATCCAAAGTTTTCTTTTCTAATTTAAAAGACATGTATTTTTTAACCCTGGTAAGAGCTGAATGCTCATTTGACGTGTCAACGTCAATATCCAGTTTACCTTTATAAGCATAGGTACATGCATTGGAAAACAATTAATTTTAGCCTAAATAATTAGTGTCGTACCTACTACAATTCAAGGTATAACTGACGAGTAAGGAGAAAACGTTGACGTCAGTTTGTTTTGCAATATTTTATGCATATATTTAAGTAAGCACGTATGATTCATCGGCCGCAGTCCATTATACTTATTTGGTATTTCCAGAAAGTAATTAAGTAAATGAGCACGATGTAGCAAAACGTTAACTGATCCTGAATAAATTGTTTGTAAGTCATTCTTGTAAAATGTATTGTATAATATTATGTGAAGCTGTTGACAGTTACGGCTCAGTAGCATTACAAATTTGTAGCTAAAGATACAAAATTAAGTTGAATGCTGACTATGGTTTTCTAGTAAATAATGTGCTGAAACATTTATCTGGAAATAAGCGCGTTTGCATTGGACTATGTATTTTTTCATGGAAATATTAATTTAAATTATTTCGTATTTATTTCTAACGAAATATATTATCTAAGTGGTTTTCTTTTCGCAAGTTTTCGCAGTATCCTCATCACGATAACTTTTCACTGACTTCTAAAGTAAAGTAAAATTATTTTTAGAAATGTGCGACAACGAAAATAAAATGGAAAACAATATAAAATACACTAATACAATGAAAATATTCACACAACATCACAAATGTACAAATTCATTTACAATTATGGAGGCAAGTATTTCAAATCTATATATAAAATACTTAAGTAAATGCAAATTAAGTGCAAAATTAAGAATATAACAACAATTACTAAGTTTATTTTAAATACAATAGAAGTTTTGGTTATTTTATCCAGGTTTTTGGAGCCTTCACTGCAGGTTTAACTTTCTTCTGCGTAGGGATAACGAGATCGTGGACGTCACCTGGAATATCGTCAATAGAAAAGGATCCCAATGATGGAATCACATTAAAGTCCTCAGATATCACATGGATAGGTATGCAATCCTGTCCAATAATTTATTTAGTTGTTACTTTTCTGAAAAACTGATTCACCATAATACATTTAGCTTCCTGTGTGCCGCTTGGCGCATTTTTCGGGACAATTCTCGGAGGTCCCATTCTCCAACATTGTGGCAGACAGAAAACCATAATGATCCTCCCATTAGCTTTTATATCAGGGTGGATTCTTATTGGAATCGCTGGAAATGTAATATTATTATTGGTGGGACGTTTTCTAACGGGATTAGCCGTTGGATTGTCAACTGCTTCTGCACAACTCTATGTAAGTACAATGCTTAAAAAAGATCTAAAACTAAATCCTGATAAACTTTTTCTTGATATTAATTTATTCGTGTAAAATCATTTGTGCAGGCAAATAAATTTCATTTCATTAATATGTATTTGAAATTTTAATTATATATTTTTAAAATTAATTCCAATAATATTACTTAATAAATTTAATTCAATACAGTTCTGAAATAAATTCCATTTATTTTAATTTCCCTTCATTTCAATCTTTAAATTGGGATTAATTGAACGTTACTCACTAAATAATGATTTTTAATTATGAAATGTCATGATGTACCATTATAATTTCAATAATTTCTTTCCCAAGAAAAGTGAACTCTTTCAAGTCTGTATTTTAATTTAAAGTGCCACGTCCGCCTGTGTCTAATTATACTTTTAAGATAGTAAATATTTCGGTTGGCAGGTGAGTGAATGTGTTCGAGCAAAACTGCGAGGAGTTCTTGGACTTCTGCCCGCAATGATGTTAGCAGTTGGGATAACGGCTGGATTTACACTGGGGACTTGGATTAAGTGGAGAATTTCTGCATTGGTGATTGCCATATTCCCGGGAATTACGTTTCTATTTTCGTTTCTATTGCCAGAGTCTCCAATATGGCTGATAATGAAAGATCGGGAAGAAGAGGCGCAAAAATCATTGAGTCGTCTTCGAGGTTCAAATAACCAAGACGAAATCGAGACGGAACTGTTAGAGATCAAAGCGTGTCTGAAAGACAACGACAGTAGTGACGGAGTTGTGGAGTTGCTTAAGAAACGGCAAATCTGGGTACCTTTCTCTCTGGTGTTGACATTAATGATGTTCCAGCAATTTAGTGGTATCTCTGCAATTCTTTACTACCTCAAAATAGTTCTGGACGAATCAAAGGAGTATTCGGATAAAAATAATCTGATATTGCCATTCGATGCCAACGTCTCCATTTTAATATTTGGACTCACCCACGTGTTGGCATTTTTCATATCTATTCCCCTTATCGAGCGGGCGGGTAGAAAAATTTTGCTGGTAGGCTCCGCGAGTATTATGTGTATTTCGCACATTGCCCTGGGCATTTTCTTTTTATTCGGGTCACATGACCATGGACATCTTGTGGTGGGCACTGGGAAGTGGCTCCCTCTCACTGCACTCTGCGCTTTTATTGCCGCCTACTCCATTGGATTTGCTTCCGTTCCGTATATCGTCATGGCGGAAGTATTTCCATCCCGTGTCAGATCTTATTTGTGTTCAATAACAACTCTCAGTGAACAGATTTTCTGTTTTGCTGTCGTTCATCTCTTTCCTTTTCTCTTGACCGTTGTCAATACTTATTTTATATTTTGGATCTTTGCCCTGTTTTGTTTTATATCTATGATCTTTGTTATCGTCGCACTTCCCGAGACAAAAGGAAAAAGTCTCATGGAATTAGAAAAATTATTTCAATGAATTTATGAATAATAATATCAGAGTATCGAGTCTGTCGTAAATGCCGTAAACTAATACCATATGACCATATATGCCATTTATACTTAGCTGCTAAATACGGTGTCTTTAGTTAGTTTACAGCATTTGCGTTTTGCGTATACTCAAAACACAGTTTACGGTATGCCGACTTTATACTCTGATAATCATTAATCGTTATATTATTACTAGAAATAAGTCCGCCCTACGGACGGGGTAGAAACAGTACATTATTGAATCGTCATAATAGCCCACCAAATTCTTCGAATTACAAATCCTACTGCAACATTGATGTGAACACGCAAATGTGTAAAATTTAATGGAATATATACACAAATATGCCAATTATCCAATGTCTTCAAGTAACCATTTTAATTTAGTGAGCACCTGTAAAATTAATGAATTAATCGATACGCAGCGTTTTGTCATTTTGGTTATCCCATTTTTTATTAAAAATATTATTTTCTCTTTCTCTAGGTTGAAGAATAGCTTGACACACTTATCTTAAATAAGATACAATTGAATGAGAAGTTCAACTTTTCATTAACAGTGATTTTATTACACCGAGTTCAGAGTTCACGTAATTATTAAAAAATCTGAACACAGGATAATGCACAAAGTGCATAATATAAGTATTACTTGCCATGCAGCAGTTCATACTACCCATATACATTACATATACAATTGAATGTCTTAAGAAATAACAAAAGTATAAAGTTTAGAACTATATACTAAATATATATTCTTAGTATATAGTTTCCTCTGCTCTTGTGGTTTGCCTAACACTTACGCAACTTAACACATAGTTTCAGTTTCCGTGGATAGTTGCTGCAGATACTAGATACAGTTGCCGATCTTGATGATATTTATTTAAGTATTGTGTGGGCGAAACAAACTAAATTATCTTTCGGGTTTCACCAAGCGTAACAAAATGTCGATGTTTATTTTTACCAGAAACTCTAACTTTTTACTGGAAAACTGGAAATTTTCTATTCTATTAATCTACAGTAAAAATTAAATACCCTTAAAGTTGCTTCGAGTTTACTTTGGCAAACCAGTTTATCGAGACCAATTTAAATAAAATACATTTAAAATCATAAGCATGACAGAGTCAGGTTGGAAGGTGAAACGTCTTGTTCTTGTTTTACTAATCTCTTAATCACTACAAAATTATTAATTCAATCCGTTTACATAATATTCGATTGACCAAATCAATAATCTCAACAATTTTTTGGCAATAAGACAATACTATAGAGAAAGAGTGCATCGTATGTATTGTTTAAGTTTCCTTGCTGGGTGATCAAGAAAAACTAATGACTAAACATTAAAACTTTATTTCACCACTTCTACTATACGTTCACAAACCCAACCCGTTCCCTGATTCTCTATGGCTACAGTAAAATACATTTAATTAGGTCAAACTGTTAATGTTACAGAATGTAAAGTATACTTTCATTAAACATTATCTCAGATGTCAATATTAACTTAATTTTAAGAACTTAATACATAGTATACTATTAATGGTAGGCAATGTTAATCTAATTACTACAAAACTGTGTTGCTTATTTAGTAGTTAATTTATTTTGTGTTAAGTAAAACATACAATAATAAATAACTTAATCACCTAAATCGGCGTATAAGTAGTATAGGTAATTGTTATTGCAGCGAGTAATTGCTTATCTGAGTAAAAATTGATTACAACATTTTAAGTTTGCTGTAGATACTAAATTGCAAATAGTAATCACCGCATTGTTTTTGGTCAATACTATAGATGACCTAATAAATAAGACTTTTCACTAAAACTGCAGTACTGAAATTTGTAATGCGTTACTTTAGTTTGCGATTTAGTTTGACGAAATGGAAATGTTCTTTGAAATTTAAATATCAGAAATTCCTCGAACAATTTGTGCAATATTGTATCTTCATGAAAGTGTAGTTTAGTGACACACAATGACGCAAATGAAGCAGGTTCCATTTAAGAAAGACGCTAAAAGGTGGAAATCGATATAATTCTACGTATTTTAAATGAAACCTTTGTTCTGTCGAGATAATCTGTTGTGACATTTCTTGTAAGTATTAGTGTAATGTACAATTGAATTTTAATACTATATTAATGTTCTTTACAATTATGTTTCCGTTGGTATGGAAATTATTAAGTTTGTACGGTACCTGCTGGCAAACCAAGATTTATATTAAAACTCAAAAGTCTTAATGAAATGCATATCAAGCTGTCAATATTCTATAAATTTAAAAAGTTCAATCAAATTAAACCGGTGGATTTCAAGTGCAGAATCTCATAAAAATTAGTTTAGACGCCAAAATTTGTTTTTCTACATTTTAATTGCTTTAAGTTCTGATTTAGTCAGTTTTATTAAAATAAATACGGACGGTAAAACGCACACGCCTTACAATATCATCTTAAGATAAAACATGCATAGTACAGAAAAGGCATTTGAGAAAATACATTTGATCAGTAAATATCTGTGAAATTATTATAAATAGAGCATATCATCTGTAATTATTTGCGCTTATCGTAGCGTAGAATTAAGAGTGGATTAAAACTGAATACGTACATTAGTTTCTTTTTCCATTTTTATAATATTTTGTATACACTTACTTTAGATAAGAATACTTCAACTGTATATCGGCTAACAGGTTTAGTGTTGACTGACGTAAAGGCACACATGCATTCCAAAAGGCTTTCCACACTTTGGTAGTTTTACTTGTTGCAGTCCATTCCATTTATCTAAGCTAGTGATTCTTGTGGAGTTGTGTGCATGATCCCACATTCTTATATGATTAATAAATACGCAAACATTTAACGCTCACTTGATAATACATGTTCTATACCTGTATTTCAATAAATATACATGTCTGTATAAACATGCACTACAAATAACCAACTGCTCTAATTTTCATTTTTCTTAAGTTTCTTATACAGAATATTCGCTATTTTAATTTTACACTTCTGCAAATGCTAATCTCTCTTTCAATTAGCTGCCATATCTAGTCGTTAATAAACATCCGCTATTCATTAAGCTGTAGATTTGCCTTCAACAATTTTCCTTGCAATAATTATTGCAAGCTCATTGATATTGTGTACAAAATTAACTTGTGATTAAATAGCATGAATAAAATAGCAGTAAAATTTAGTCTTCCTATTGAATTTGCCAATTTTAGTGAAGTTCTTTTGGCTTATTCATAATACATTTCGGCATAGTTCTCTATTCTACGTGACAGCACGGTTTTGCTGAAATGTTTTTTAGACGTTGGTCTGGTGGCCACAATAAGGCTGGAAAAAGGTTCACTTTTAATTCTTACATTGAATTCCGTATAAATATCAGATCTATATATCATTAAATAATTTAGTGATATCAATTTATAAAATATTAATATTTTGAATTTTGTACTACGTTCTTCATTTATTTACTAACCATTTTCTTCGCATATTTAATACCACGTGTACAAATGCATTTAAGATTGATTATAAATTCTCTTCAGGGAGGACAACATTCGCTTTCTCATTAATGGAAAAGAGTTCAAAGGTAAAAAAATAATTTTCAATTGAAATTGCAAGACATTAATTAATGATATTTAATTCGCAATTCCTGCCAATTAGTTTCATCGACGGACAAGTACACACCTGAATCCAAATTAGTTGATTTCATCAGAGATGAAGCAGGTCTCAAAGGTACAAAGTACATGTGTAGAGAAGGGGGATGTGGGGTATGCATTGTTACTGTTCGGAAGACGGATCCGAAAACAGGAGATTCTATGGCAAAAGCTGTAAATTCGGTAACAAAGCTACAAATTTATAATAAATCATGAACAAATTAAATAAATAAAAATGATATAAATATTTAATTAAAAATCGACAATTAAAATTGAAATGGAAAATTAATATATTTTTTAAATAAATTCAAAATGTAGAAATTATAGACTAATTGGTACATATTTTGTCATCCTCTTTTAATTTTTGGTGAATACTACTTTAACAGTGTCTCATTCCGTTGTTCCGATGCAATGGATGGGACATATCGACAATTGAATCACTTGGAAACAAAAAGGATGGCTACCATCCCGTTCAACAAAGACTGGTTAAAATTTGGAGGAACGCAGTGTGGATTTTGCACTCCTGGAATGGCAATGAGCATGTACAGGTGCGTGTGTGACAAAAACGACGAATATACCAGAAACACTTTAATCATTGATTTGTCATGGGTGGCAGATAATTAATGAACTTTGGATATTCTTTCATATTCCAAACGTTCCACGTTCATTTATTTGTTTATGAAGACCTAAAATAATTTTAATAAATTTAATTCTATTAAATAGTTTATTAGAAACCAAGTCGGATATTAACACTCGTGATGTTGAAAATAGTCTGGATGGTAATATTTGTCGATGTACCGGATATCGACCCATCTTGGATGCTTTCAGTTCATTTGCTATTGACGCACCAGCGGAAATTCGACAAACTCAAGACATAGAAGTGAGTTAACGATTTAAAAAGTGCAAATTCATCTTATTTCTCGCATTTGATATGTTTTCAGGATTGTTTAACTTATCCTTGTCCGATAATAAATGCAACGAGAGCGAAAGAAGAATCTGTTGGGTTCCCTTCAACGAGTGCTGACTTCCAAATGATGGTTCCTACTGGTCAAGTCTGGATAAAAGTCACGTCTCTTAACGATACATTGGCCAAACTTCATTCTTTTAAAACTTCCGGACAAATCTACCGGATTGTAGCTGGAAATACCGGTTCAGGTAAAAAATATTTTGTTCATTGCTATATAACAGACAACATTAGAAGAAAAACAAAGCTGGTAGGTGGTCATTCTAGTTTCCCGAGAGTCAAAGTTAATTTTAGCCGACTATAAAAGAACGTGACACATTGGTTTTCACGAATTATTATTTATATGTATATAATTTTGAGAGTTGGAAATATTGTAAAATTAGATATTTCTTTTCTATGATTTTAATGCTATGTAAACAGCAAAATAGATTGTCTGTGCGAACATAAATGTTGTTTTAAGAAATCCATAACATGAAATTGATAAATGTCTAGAAAATTAAAAATTAGTTTCAATTTTTATTTTGTGTTGGTCTGTACTAACTATAATATTTTCTTTAGGCGTTCAACCAATCGCTCCAGCAAATATTTATTTGGATATAAGCAATGTAACTGAATTGACAAAATATTCTTTGGGACCTGAAGGAATATCTCTTGGAAGTTGTCTGACACTGGTGTCGGTGATTGAAATCTTTGAGAAAATATCCGATATGGATGGCTACAATTACATGAAGAAAATGGGTCAACATTTACAAAGAGTAGCAAATAATGCCGTTAGAAATGTAAGTAGGTATTAACCGATCGTTTCGGCAAAACAATCATATCCTAGTACAATTTGTAATGATTCTCTTTGGCTATTTAATAGTTTTATTAGACAAGTCCATTTTTGCTTTCAGATTGGTACAATAGGGGGCAACTTAATGCTTAAGAATACGAACAGAAGTTTAGCGTCTGACATATTTGTTCTGTTGGAAGCAATTGGAGCTAAAATTATCATTTGTAATGACATTTTTGTTTAACAGAAAATTTGAAACTGGAATTCAATTTAAGTTGGTTGTTTTCGATACACAGAAATACAATATTTCCTTTTCATAACTATTATTTTTAAAATTTTCAGCTGCTCAGTATGCTTACAAGCCACTAGCACTAACAGAATTCCTTTACATCGACATGGGTGGAAAGTTGATAATTTCTATTTTCTTGCCAAAGAGATCCGAAGAATACCATTTTTCAACTTACAAGGTTTACTTTAAAATTAAACATTATAAATATTGTTACGGTATCTACAGGGATGATCATTAGTAACTGGTCTATAGCAGTTATACATTGCAATGTCCAAAAATAGAGTAGGACAAAT
>JABASH010006793.1:0-10194 GCA_019776445.1 Tomocerus maximus
TTACTTTCAATTAAAATAATTAATTTCGCGAAAACCTGTACGCTAATAAGTATAGTCAAAACACCAATATGCATAAAATAAGTAGTGCACAACTATGTAGTGTGTGTTGGTTACATTTCAGTCATTTGTACCAGCTGTCGGGTGCTTACGTGTGCGCCTTTGGGCGTAAAAATTTTGTGAGGGACATTCAGAGACTCCTCTATTACACTAACAGCAGTACAACCTTACTGCCCTATAACAAATACTATCAATCGAAGTGTAAACTCGAAAACACTGCATGGTAGAAGTAGGAAAACGATAGGAACATGATATCAATACTAAGCCAATTTGGGTAACTATAAACCGCAGGTAGACTTCAGAAATTCTTCCGTTCCTTACGTCAGAGCGAAAATTATTCCTATCCTTTTCCAATAGTATTTGGACTATAATTTCCTCGTATAAATCTCAAAATGTGTATTGCATCTGGTGTAAGAGTATTAATATTACTTGTGTATATATGCAATATTATTTGTGTCTGCTAATTACTATTACTTACTAGATGTATTAAAGTAGTAATAATATATGAGTAGTCTCAAATGTATATGGATGGCGAAATAAATGTGCTGAGCTGCATTTATTTGGAGTTGTAAAATCGGAAAGAGAGAGAGAATTCTCCTCCGTAATTACTACTACTGATTTATTAATCAAACCGAATTAATATTTATAAACTCTAGGTTTTACTCAATTGGCTATGACAGAATTACTTACGTGGCTAATACACGTAAGCCTTACGTAAGTGTATCTATGTACATTATAAAGAAAAACAATACGATGTGTCGATTATTTGTCCAGTTGGTGGTTACAAACTGACATGCGTCAAGGTTTATCTTATTATTTTGTCTTAAATATTTACCCATTAGAATCGTTACAAAGCTAACAAATACGTAATTTTATGTTCTTACATAAATAGCTGTGAATGTATAACTTAATGGATAATATTTCACAGAATTCTTATTGTTCATTGCATGAGAGATAAATTGAACCGAAACTGAACATTAAGCTTTTTATGCATAATGCTTCAAATACGATGAGTCTAAAGTGCGCTTAATTCACATTTTGTTATTCAGCGACAGAAGGAATTATTTAGTACATCTTCAGTTTGGCCATTGAACTGTGGGATTTTATCTTACCTCTTTTAAGTGATAGGGTTAGTGCGAGCGAATACTATACGCGTTTGGCTAAATCAATAATTTATTTAACCTAAGTGGCATAATTGGAAAGCTTTTGGAAACTACTAATACATATACGTCCCCAGTCCCAGCCCCACTAATGATATTAAACTGTGAATTGAAAGTGAATCTAACTGCTAAAACTATTTTTTGACTATCACAATTTTGAGTTAAATTTTTAATCATGATAAATATACCATGATGATGATGAGTTTATTGAGACTAATTAAAGTGGCAGAAACTTGCAATCGGTATAAATGTTACATTATAGGATTACATTAAAATAAAGTAGAGTGTAATCCTTTATGAAACACTGGTTGTGTTAGATTGTGAAACATTTGTGGCCCGCAGCTGTTATCCCATAACCTTGTTACCTTAAAAAATGGATACAACTTTTAAAAGTAATAAGCAAAAATTAATTACAAATTTTGTATTTATTTGTGAAAATACAACAAATTTGCAGTCGTTAATCAATATTTTGGTTGCCGAAGAGATCCTTAGCCTAAATGACTTGGAAAATATCGTAAGGAACATTTTCTTTCAATTAAGTTTATAATCATTATTATACAAACCCACGTAAAAGGAAGATGTCTCGTACTTTTTTGTAAATTAATAGAGGGGACAGGAAACAACACTGGATAAAAACTTAAAATTATATCAAGAAATAGTAAAAAAGGTGACAAAAGGCAATTTCATCATTTTTTTAGAGGCTCTCAGAAATACGCATAATAGACATATTGCAGATATAATCGAAGGTGAAGGAACGCTTTTTTAAAATTTATATTTAATATATACACGCGAATATTTGTAACTATTTTAATCATATTGCAGGAAAATGTTCAGAAAATGACGATGGAGAAGTCAAACTGAAGAGTAAATTATCTGAAGACATTTCGCAGGGTAGAAAATTACACAGATTACTTTCCAATAAATGGTGGCCTGAAGAAAAATTTGTTGTAAATTCTTTCGTTGAACGCTACAACGATGGAGAATTAATTGTGAAGAAATTAAAAGACAACTTGGAACTTGGGAAGGATAAGAAAATTGTAATCACTCAAAAAACAGTTGTGTGTGGTTTAGGAGGTATAGGCAAAAGCACAACAGCAAAATGGTTTGCCAACAAGTACTGTAAAGATTATAATCATATAATTTGGATTGACTGTGAGGGATCTGTTTTAAATACGTCAGTTCGTCGATTAGCAAAACAATTGAATATTGATCAAAATCTGGGTACCAATTTACCTCCGCGCCCCATTGAAGACATTTTTGCGGATATTGAGAATGAGCTATCAAGTTACAAATCTCTTTTCATTTATGACAATGCAGAAGAGTATACGGGAAAGTTTGGTATCAAAAATATTTTGCCGAAATTGCAATCAACGCAATGTATAATAACATCAAGAAATCAGAGTTGGGGAAGTGTCGACGGATATGGCAGCATTCCAATTTATCATTTAGATGTTTTCACTCTGGAAGAAGCCCTTCAATTTCTTGAACAATCATTAAGTGGTAAGAATAAAAGTACTGATGAATTGCTTGAACGACTTGCAAAAGATTTGGGGTATCTTCCTTTGGCTTTGCAGCATGCAGTTGCTGCCATTAAGAGTATTCCGAAAATGACAGTGCAAAAGTACATTGACAAAATTCAAGAACAAAAGGAATTATACAGATTCATCCAGCTAGATAAACTGGACGACTACGAGAGATCAATTTTTGCAACATTTTCCATAACTTTAAACCAGCTACGGGAAATGCAACCGGATGGACAAGTCGCAGTAGACATTTTGTATGTTTGTGCATATTTTTCGACCAGATTATATACCAACATCAATTTTTGAAGCAGATGAAGCAATGTGTCTTATAAATCAGTACTCAATGGTTGGCAGTTATAGAAATACTGATGACGACGACGATAACTCTTCCGAAGAGGATGATGACGACAGCGAAATTTATGTCACAATGCATCGTCTTTTACAACAAGTGATATTTTTACAAGTAAACAAGGATGACCACGTCATACAAACCCTGGACAAAGCTATTGATGCACTTTCCAAATGTCCAAACCCTGAATACCATGGTGAAGCCGTTTGGGATTATATTGAAAAGAATATGGAACTAATTCAGCGATATTCGGACTTTCCTAATATTGTCTATAAACTACAAGGCTACCTTACCACTGACGTTCAAGAGAAATTTTTGCGTTCACTTTTGTCTTTGCAAAATGTACCAAATACCAAAAATGTTATAGATTTCCTCGCTGCTTACGCCAGCCATCACAGCAGTGACGAAGATAAGTTGGACTATTTAGGTCAGGTTTTAGAAAAGATAGTAGATCTTGTGAACACAAATACAACGATGGATGCAATGACAAAAGATTATTATTTACTGGCCGCCCGGTATAATCTGGTAAAACTATTAATTCGACTCAACAGAGCATACGAATCTGCAGAAATATTTTTAATTTTGTGTGCGCATGTTATTAAAAATCATTCTGGAAGAGTCTGGACTTTCAAGAAAGCCGAAGATATGATCTATATAAAGACAAGTCTTGATATTCCCACTAAAACAGACGATACAGTCCCGTTTAGGGAATGGGAGGATTTCCCTATTACTTATGAAAAAACTCCTGATGTCCTTAAAATTGGATGTATGGTCTATAACAGATTGCGAAACCAATGGGAAGAAAGAAATAGTTCAATGGATGAAGAATGCACGGCTTTTGTTGAAAGAATACTGAGTTTGCTTCCCAGTTACAACAGTGACTGGCTGGAGAAAACATTTCGAGGGATTTTGTACTACCATAAAGGGGTTTACAATAAATCATATGACAGTTTTGTGGAAGGATTAGAAATCATCAAATTCTCCACTGATATTGGTGTCCTAAAATACTTAAGATATCTTTACTTATATAGAATCATTTTGAGACAATATATTGATTTAATTGAAAAGGCTAATAAATGGAACAGTTTCGAGGAAACCCTATTGCAACTTAACAATTTGGTGGGAGACTGTACAGTAACAGTAACAGATGGTGTTGAAGGTGGAATACATTTTACGAAAAGCTTTGGTTTGATAATCAATAAAATGTACACAAAATATGAAAAATATCTCAATTGTGCCATCATTCTGGAAAAATTGTTTTCCTTTATGAATAAATTTCAATGCATGGAGGATGCACAGAATGTGTGGCGTTACAATCATTTCATGTGTATGGCAGATATTGCAGAACTGAGTGCGGAATGCTATACCAAAAATGGGGAATATCATTCAGCGATAGAAGTTTGGAGAAATGTTTGCCGTCGTCTGAAATCAATACCACCGACTTTGAATGTATTTGATGAAATGGGAAATCCGCAGAAATATCGGTTTCAAAATCGAACTAAATTGCACACCTTTGGAGATGCTCTGATGAGTGCAATGAGGGATAAAGAAAGATATGCGGAGTTAAAAATTGTAGAAGTTGAATCAGATGCTGTTAAAAAATATTTTAAATGACAGATTGATTGTTCGATTGACCTGATAAATAAAGTAAAACAATTAACTCGTTCTCTTTGATGTATTATAAACATATAGTAATGTTAATAACATGTTCACCTGATAAAACCGGAGTTATTATTTGTCTGGGATTTTACAAAATGCGACAGTTACGACAGCTAAGCCACGGGTGAGTGTTTTAAGAACCTCTTTAAAACCTAACCTAATAAAAAATATACATGTCAAAAGTTAGGCTAACCTTTACTGTCGGCAATCTGTCGCATTTTGTAGACCCCGATTTGTCTTAACTAATTTCCTGATAAAAAACCATTTAACCAAACGCCAAATCTAGGAAGGAAGGCCACAATTGCTATTTTTTTTGTTTGAATTTAAATTAAAAGGTTTAGGGCAGGAACACAAAATGAAAACTGAAGCACGAAGTTTATCTCTAAAACATAGAAAAATGTATCTAAGGAATGCAGTTTATGCAGTAGATCAGTGGAGGTCATTTTGCAGACTAAAATATCTATACAAAAATATTTACTCTGCTAGAATTTACCATTAACTTTTTGGTTTCTATTCCATGCCATATGGTAAGTAAAATAACAATAAATGTAAAGCTAATTTGCTAAATTCATTTTTGATGTTTCTTCATTTGAATGGACCCTATATCTTCAATCTAACAAAATAATAACGCCTATACCATATTTGAATGGGACCATACTAAGTTTTCTAGCTATGAAGTAATTCTGTAAAAATTAGTATTGTTTATTTAAGCAATCGTAATAATTTTCAAAAAAATGTTGCCCTGTCTGAGTTATTTATTAGCAACCGTTATATGACATAAGTATATTTTAAACAACAAATTAATATTCGATTATTCGAATAACGCTAATTGCACAATTTTTGGTTCACGACTACAAATGCTATTGCCATAAAAAGCTGAGTTGATAAACATGAACTGTATATAAGTATACAATCTTGAATTGATTATTCTATTTCTATTGATAACACCATATTCATGGTATGCATCATCACGAGTTCCAAGTAAGTGAACGTTGTTGACCTCTTGACGACGAAGAATGGTCCGATATCAAATCGCATTGCTCTGCAGCTTCTGACAACCCTCCGAATCACGGGATTCCTATGTCCCTTATGTTCTTGAATAAATTCAAGGGATTTTGTATTTATTAAAGTCAAAGCTGGGAAGAACATTAGTTCTGCAATGAGAACTGTCGCACCCAATATGGGACAGATGATATAGACATGAAAGGGCATTACATGATACATTGTAACAGTGGAAAAATTACATAGAATATTTAGTATTCCACCCGCGAAAAAAATTGCTGGCCCAAATAGATAGAGCAGCAAATAATTTATATCTACATGTAAAGCGCTTAATGCTCTGTAGACATGCAGAGCAGCCAATGGCTGTTGACGAAAATAGTTTCTGGTTTTGAAATAAGATGACGTTTTTGATTTTCTTGCTGTGATCAACCCCAACCAATAATCAACAATTACTGTATAAATTATAATACAATGAAACAGTAAAACAACAGGGGACCATAAATGAATGATTAAAATTGCAAAAAAAGGCAAAGCTAATAGTCTGACAATGAAACAATCGATCTGTAAAAGTTGAAACAAAAAAACTATCGGGCTGAAGGACATTGTGACGCCGGTGAGTGAAAATAGGAAAGCTGCTGATAGTCCCATGGCCATTAACAGTTTCAATAATATTCTCAAAATTCTGTATTCTTGAAAGTTCCGTAATTCCCACGGGTGTTTGAAATTACCTACAAATAAATGCAGAAAAACTTTTAGTTTAATTTCATATTTGCAATATTGTTTCTTCAGAGGTTTCTGGTATTACATAGGTGTTTGTTAATGACATTTAAAATGACATATATATATCGTAACAGGTAATCGACATTATGAAATATCTCAGCCAACTAACAGCCAATTATAGATTTATTTCCTTATGACGATGATGAAAATAAACCATGGCAGAATTATGGACATAAATTAATTAGTATATTTATTTAGTATTACAGAACAGTGTATCCAGTCTGAAGGCACAGTTGACAGTACAGCAGAAACGACTTCTGTTGACAGACAAAATTAAGTTGGCGATTTGGGACATGAAGAGTATTAATACACATAGTATGAATGCAAGAACTTGTACGACAGATAAAAACGGTGTAAATATTTGTATCAACAAACTTCCTGATATAAAAGCATTGAATAAAATGCCAAAGATAAAAAAGAAGATCCAAATTGACAATTTTATTTTATTTGTGTTCAGATGAAGAGTTTTAGTGCGGGGACGCCAAATGAAAACTGAAGCACAAAATTTGTCTCCAAAAATATAGAAAAATGTATCTAAAGAATAAAGTAAATCAGTGGAGGCCATTTTGTAGACTAAAACATTGATACTGAATCAAATTACTCTCTGCTACTACTTAATATACAAATACTAACTAAAGTAAAGTACCTACTTTAACTTTAAGCTACGAGCTTCATAATATACAATGCGATAAAATCAAACTAAAATTAAATGTAAAATCTTCATCAATTTTTAATGATTTACATAAACTTCTTAATATATTTAATTATAGCTAACAAAAACAATTTTCTTAAGAGTTTCTAGCAACCTTTATGAGTCGTAAATATATTTTAACCAGGGTTGCATTTTGTCCGGACAAAATTAGTTTTGTCCAGGATGAAATTGATTTTGTCCATGGAAGAAATTAATTTTAGTCCGGACGAAATTAATTTTATCCAGGAAGAAATTAATTTTTTCCAATTTTCATCCAACCCTCCTATTTCATCCACCGCAACCCTGATTTTAACCAATAAATTTATAGTCGATTATTTGAATAAAGTACGATTAGCCTACAGCGACATAATTTTTGGTATTTGACTACAAATTTAATTGTCATAAAACACTGAGTTGAAAAACATAAACTACATAAATACAATACTGATCCCTAAAATAAAATTTAAACCCTTTTGAAATCAGGAGAAACCCAAAGCTGGTAGGTAATCGTTCCAGTTTCCCGAAAGTCAAAGTTAATTTTACCGACCATAAAGGGACATTTTGACTTTCGGGAAACTTGAATGACCGCCTACCAGCTTTGGTTTTCCCGTGGTTGAAATCGTATTCCCCTAGTATTTAGATCTAGATGTAATAAAAACATCATTTAGGTGTAGACTTTCCTAGACATACCACTGTAGATATAAATGAACATTTTAATAACATATTAATTACATATATAAGTTGTCCATTTATATACGTCTGCTACATTCGGCGTTAGGTATAGGTATATATGTCACCGTCAAACCGGGAGATCTGACCAAGCGATAATCCATCAGTTCGACCCCCCGGGCATACTGGATGATGACGGCACCGATAGCAGTTACCGAGGTTTAGAGTTTCAGTCAGACTGACGTGACTCCCATTTCTCAATCTATTGAGCAGGCATCGAAAATTTTCGCCAACGCGGCAACCAGGTTGCCCTGAAAATCGGATTATGCTCCGCCCAGAGGGCGGAGCTAAGGTGCTTATTGGCTCCGCCCTCCAAGCAACGCCCTCTTGGGCGGGGCTAAACCTGCAAATCGTGAAGTAGGCGGAGTTTGTTGCCCTGGAAAGTTTTTTTTCTCGATCCCTGCTATTGAGCTATAATAATTCGATTATGCACCTGATGTGTAAGTCTTGAGCTTTTTAGTTAAATAAATAAACACATTTATTGTTATCTTATATCTTATCGTACAGCCTACAAATGTTTCATACTCCGCTTACTCTTTTTTGTTTGTTTGGGAAAATTCGCATGACGACTAGATAAATCCAAGTCAAACGTTCGAAGTTCCTATCTCAACTCAACAGTAGAAAGCTACGTACGACAATATAGTTTAATTGTGATTATTTGTGACCCGTACATAGTATATAACATTCACAAAAAATCCTTTTAGTATAACTAGGTTTTAAATTAAAAAGCTCTTAGATAGTTTCAATTCTTATATCACAAGAACATTTAGGCGTAGAATATGTTAATAATTTAAGGCCGTCCTTTACTTAACCTAAAGGTCAAACATGCTACAAATTGATTTTATAATACTAAATAAAACTAATATGATATGAAAATATGATATAAGGTATGAAGTTTACTTTGAAACGTGACAGAGATAGGTCCTGTGTTTTTGCGTGGCGGGGACACGGCATTTTACACCCCGTCCGGACGGGATGAAAAGTGCAAACCAATTCAAGTGACTGGCAGAACAGAAAATGTTTAAAATCAGCAACCCGCATTTTAGAATGTTGCGTATTGTAATGGATGGTGAAAATTACCGAGACAATAATTTATGAGGCTAACATATCGTCCATTAAGGATGCAAATATAGCCACAATCCACTTTTCGTTTGGCATAGCAAATAGCTTCCCTCCAATTGTAATACAGTGGAGGGAGGTCGTGCATAAACTAGGACATATAGAGCATTTTATACGATTTTTATTCCGGTAGGATGAATTTGTGACATATCATGTTATGTTGTATGTAAAGTATATTTGTAAAAACGGCAGCCTAACAACATTTTCTGTTTTTTTTTCAGAATATTGGGAATAGGTACACTGGCTACGGATCTTTGGTGAGTCCATCCTGCAGACAATAGGCTAGAAGTATTTGCTTTAGATATAATGAAAGAAGAATATTATGCAAGCGCGTTTATTCCCTCACAGTTGCGATTCCCTTCATTGATATTATCACACTTTCCTTAAGAATCGGTTTAAATATTACAGAAGATTTGTGTAGTTGAGGAACTGACTGCTATGATATTGAATCACTAAAATGGAATGTCCAAAATATGCGATTTATTTAGTCGAGTTCCTGCCTGGGTGTGGTGAATAAACTGGAATTATGGTCCAGTTAATAACTGATTAACTGTGTTATGCAGTGTAAATAAAAATGTGAAATTAATCAGTAATTTATACTACAAAAACTAATAATATATTATAACACAATTTTTACACTTTAGGTCAAGCAGAACTGATTTTACAGAGATTTTCTCAATAAAACAATAAATTAAGATGCTCATGCGCATGCACAAACAAATACTCAACACTTTTGAAATAGCATAGATACGTACATTACAGTCTCAACAATTACCAATCCCCAAAAACAATTGTTTCAATCCCTAAAACTGGGAGATTGAAGATTGAACTCCCCTTTTTGTTAGCCCCCATTTTTGGGTCTACATCTATAATGAAACTATTTAAAAATATGCTTTGTCTAAATAGTAGATTGAAACTGCGGTAGCTCTATTTCTATATGGATGTATATTTATAAAAATTATGCCAAAAGTTTACACTGTACGACGCATTTATCATATTATCACAGATACATGTCTAATGTCTATAAACGACATTAAGGTACTCCGTCACGAGTTCGCCAAAGCTCAACTTCTACGAGATGCCGTACTAGTCGCCATGAGAAAAGGGAAGCTTGTACCTACTTTA
>JABASH010006794.1:0-10194 GCA_019776445.1 Tomocerus maximus
GTTTGTCTGAGTACTAGAATAAATACTATTGTCTGTGTCCAAATCTCTGTCTTTGGCTCGTAATTCATTGTCACCAACCCGTCAACCTTGTGCATTAGATGTAAGATCTAGTAGAATCGGAGCTAGAATTGTGAGATTTCACCTATTCACCCCTTCATCGAAGTCTCACTCTTCACACTCCCATAAAGCATTATTTTATATATACTAGAAAAACATCGAATGTGTAAATATCCTTATTTTAATATTTAGCAAACTGGTTTTCCTTGCTTGTGGTTTGCTGATTTTGCTGAAAATGACACCATACATTTCTCTATCAGAAATATACTCAGCTTAGTCAGCTATTACATAAAATATTGCAAGTAATTTTATGTATAAGTAAGCAGATGTTAGAGGAAATAAGTAAATCCAGGCATTATTAGCCTAGGCAGTACATTTATGCCTAAGTTTAAAGTCTCTGTGCTTAATGCCTGACTAGATGATAATGATAGTAAACAACCGAAGCTTTAATAAAAGTTTTCTAGATTATTTTCAGCATAAACTTCTTTTTCAATTTAATATATAACGAATGACTTTTATTTCAAATCAAAATATTCAAACTTAAAATGGCTAGACAGTATTAATCCTACCTGATATGTAATTTTCCATGAAACATAAAAGTATCTTGTAAATATTAATGACAGCTATAATAAATAGCGGATATTATTATATAAATTATATCGGTAAAGAATGAACAAATTTTTATACGCAATTTTTCCTCATCAGTTTAATCATTAGATTAGTTACTAAAATTATTCATTATTAGAAAATATTTTGCGAATTGCATTTTATTACTCAACGTTTTATTTTTTTCATAGTTCAGTAGAAAGGCGGTATTCGACAAATTCAGCCCTGGGCGCTAATACACCTAAAAATAGTGGTCAAGTACATAGGATATGAATTAAAGTGAATTAGTAGGTGATTATTGTTGACTCGTGATTAACTTATTAAAAGAACGTAGTTATTTATATTTTGAAATGGAAATAGAAAAATTGGCACTATTTTTGCTTTTATTTATTGTAACCGTTCAAGCAGCAAGGAAGATTGCCAAGCATAAATTTTACAAAATCTCTGTCACAAAATATCCTGCTTTGGTTTGTAACAATTGTAACCCATTTTATGTTTTTTAAGCATATTTTATACCCTTTTTGGTTTTTTCGGCCATTTAGATCTGTCGTACGGTAGTAAATTATTGTGCATATTTATCATTAGTATTTAACAGCAAGTGAAGCCGCCGATTGGGAAAATCAGATTCCAGCTGAAGTTTATATGAAGGAATGGCGGGATTTACCAGAACAAAAATGGAAAATTCATTCAATGAGTAATTTGATTTGTTAAAGGACAGTATAATAATAATTAGTCAAATTAAAATATTTATTCATTTAAATATCCAAATTATGTGGTAAACTGTATAAATATTATTTCTTTTAAAAGTAGCAAGTTTAAAGACGTTTAAAGTTTCAAAATTTTTGAGGATTGAAAGAATCTTGACCTGATTTACAGACTGATTTTGGGACAATAATTAATAATTAATATACACTGTATTTACCATGTTTATTTTTATGGCAGGAGCGAGGCAGGTACGTCGGTACGTCGACGTATTTAAAACCTTTTAAGGTCCTTTCGTATGAGCTGGCCAAAACTCACAATCCCATGCATGAGAAAAGGGAAGCTTGAACCTAACATTACAACTATTCACTATTACTCTGTTAGCAGGACTTCCAAGATTTCCCATTTATCTCCAGTTCTTCTATAGCTACAGTAAACGACAAGGATTCAAAAAAAATGTAATTTCAAAACTTGATCAGTATGAGAAGGGTTTATCGATAACTGTTCGGTGTTAGCCGTACCATAGTTAGCAGACAGAAATAATTTGAAATTTCACTGCCATACCTACCCCAAAATATTGTTGGATTTTTTGAGGTATTACTTGTCTTCGTAGCTATCGTAAAACTTGAGATCTATCGTCAGGAATGAGCTCAAGTCTAGCCTTACAGAATTCATGTGAATGGAAATTAATGCTTTATAATTTTGTACGCAAGCTTCCCTTTCCCTGCCCTGCATTGAAAAGCCTTAATGAAAATATATTATTTTTAAAATCAGGAATTTATTATTTGTTATGTAACTCAAAATTTACAAATACCTTAAAACTAACAGTAAGATAAGTATTAAACCAACCTGGTCTTCTTTAGGTAACCACAAATACTATTTATCATCCTTGGAAAACGATTACAATAAATTAAGCATCAGTGTAACCGATGGTCGAGACACTTCAATGAAATTCGTACGTTTGAAAAACGTAAGTGATGGAGGAGATAACTGGAACATCTTGGATATGCAAGGTCATTGCATGCAGTTCAAAAGGTATTTCACCAACACACTTTCATCTTATTTTAGACATCATTTCATTTCCTAATTCAGCCATTTCCAGTAGTATTATTTTTGCATTCGATAAAGAATAATAAAATCTCATTGAATGTTATAAAAGAGTGTAGAAATTGAAGTACCTAACAGGTGTTAATTTACAAGCAGATTATAATTGTGATTTTTGTGCATTTTGGGTGTAGAGACAACATATTACGACAACTCATAAATCGATTCTCAGGAGATGAGACGGGGCTTGTTTGGCGAAAATGTAACGACTCTGATTCACAGAAGTGGATTTTAACTTCTTTATAAATGTTATTTTATCTTATTCATGCACGCAGAGTAAAAAATGTGCAAGTATATTTGTTTTAACTATTTTTTCCTTTCTAAAACTTGTCATAACCATTTTATGTCAAGGCATTGAAACTTTTGGATGAATGTGTTTGGAAGGTTGATTTACTTGCTGACCCAGAGAATTCTATAATTATTGTATCTATAAGATAATTTTTTACCACCCCACCCACAGAGAATATCGGATACTCGCCCAATATTTTAGAAATTGTGCAAAACGTATTCTAACACACAACCAGTTTTGAGTGTTCCCGTTGGCGCTGGTGAAGAGCCGACCAATCGGACTAATATTACGTTAAGTTTGAATTGAATTGCATATAGTTTTTGAATTGCCGTATTAAATACTAAATAAAACGTGCCGAATGTATAGCCGAAATCCGTTCGCATAGCTTTCCGTTGCCGAGTTATCATTATATCGACAGTCGCACTTGGCTTGAAAAGACATTTTCTAAAAGTTGCATTTGAAGCTGAAACTTTTTACATCCATAATACTCCATATACACGTTCTTAAAACCTTAAATGTCAATTACGGGGGTATCAGTAGGTATTAAAACTATGACGACGAAAAAATGTGAGTTGATTTAATTTACTACCTATGTCATTAATCCTATTGAAAAGTGACATTTGTCAGCTGTTTTGTAGTTCGGGATTATCTACTTATTATTCTGTTACGTAATAATATTCACTTAAAGTAAAGAAATATTGTGTGCTATTAAAGATCGTGACGATGCTTTATATCTGAGTTCTGCTGTGAGCGTCTTAGCCTGTGTATAAAATAGTTATCACCCAATGCATTGGAGTTCGTGGTTCCTTACAGAGTACACCACTCTGTAAAATTCTAATTACTGTTCCTGCTTAAAAAGCGACCTTCGTTTATTTTAGATAATCCAAAGGAAGTCCATGTGACTGTAACCCCAAGACAATTTTATTGTGGTCTAGCTCATTTAAATTCTATTCAGAGAAACTGAAGTTACCTCTGCATGCGAATGCTTTGTCTGTCTGGTCGGAAATTTGTCACTGCGATAACTTTTCGGAAGGATTAAAGGTACAATTTTCTGCGTGTCATCTAGGGGTCAATATGACCACTGAGTTCGTAAATGGGCAAAATCGAAAATACCCCCTGGGGGAAGGGTTCAAAAACTGAATATCAGTATACCTAACTTTAGTTATGTTCATCTTAGAAAGTCGTGAAATAGCAAATAGATCGTGGAACACAGCTGTGTAGGTAGAATCTTGTCCGTGTCAA
Organism: Tomocerus maximus; assembly: GCA_019776445.1. NCBI lineage: Eukaryota > Metazoa > Arthropoda > Collembola > Entomobryomorpha > Tomoceridae > Tomocerus > Tomocerus maximus. The sequence goes on from JABASH010006794.1 coordinate 4,001, forward strand.
AAGTTATTGGCACATTTTCAAAATCGACAGCAAAATTGTCGTCAATGGGACACAATAACACTACAACATATTTATTTACTAACACCCAACCATTTCACTAATTTGATGTTTAAAAATACCAATAGCCATGTTTATTTTAAATCAATAAATAGTAATTTGTTTTTAAGTTTCTCTGTTTTACCCCATTTGCAATGGTGTATTAATATTGCCATTAATGTAATCCATGAAAAGCATTTGATAGTCGACAGACATGCAGGTGTTATTCTGTTGAGCTCATGAATTGACATTTAACTTGCACTACTGCCTTGTAAATGCTAATTCAGCATTCATTACAAAATACATTTAATATGGAATATGGACAGTGTTTAAAAAGCATAAACTAACGTTATCCTACTAAATAAAAATATTTCTGAGGAGATAAGTTGATAAGTAGGAAAGCAATGATATTGTGTTAGTATGTTTGTTAATCTATGGTTGGTTGGCGTTGGCGTGTCTAAAAGATGCAGTGCGCAAGTGCTTATTTTATGCATAATAAAACAATAAACTCCACTACTCTCTCTGGGTTAGCATCTTTCGAAAACTTAAGTGACTAAACCGCAGATTTAGGACCGCAGGCCAATCTAACTTCCCAGATTTTTTTGACCTAACCTAATTTAAATTAAAACTAACTAAAACCTGCAAAGTTAGATTGGCCTGCGGTCCTAAATCTGCGGTTTAGTCACTCACGTCTTTCGAAATTACACCAAATATATTGGGGCCTAAACTTTTCGAAATTGAATAGCAGTGCTCGACTGGAGGCCTAGTCTAATCTAACGTTGTATACCATAGAGAGCATAAGTAAGTCGTATAGTATATCGTATTTTAACTACGACCTACTAGGTCATCAGCACTGAGGTAAAATTCAAAATATGCAAGCACAGAGGGCTTTGTGGAATTTTGACATTATTTTGAATTTTGGTAATAAGGAAAAAGCAATTTAAGAATGAAATACATTTCCATTTTTCCGTTGTATATCCTTATGAACGTGACTTTTATCCAGAAAAGTTTATACTATATGTACCCATACATGTATTTAGGAACGAAAGGATGGATGTCCATGGCTAAGTTGAATAAAAAGTTACAAATTATGTCCAAGTCCTGTCCCAGTGCCAATAGACAGAGCACAATCACAAAGCTTACTAAACGCTTAAAATTTATTAAAGTTTCTATTTTTAATTGTATTTTCGAAATGTATACCGGCTAGTAATATAATATTTGGTTCACGGAGAACTCGTGTAGATGATTTCATATCTGAGGGTCTGGAGATTTCGTAAGTATATGCTAATGGGGTTATCGTATCTTGTTGATGCTGAACTGAGATATGTCGTTTCTGCATTGCACTACTGTATTGATGATATGTACATTGTATGGAATTTGTAATGTATATCTGACTCTGAAGATTAAAATAGAAGAGTCTGAATGTTGAATACGGACATTTTGCCTTCCTAAACTTGCATATACGAAATCTCAGTACCCACATACGATATCCCCATTTGCGTATAAGAAATCTCCATACTACTTAGATACGATATCTCCTCCACACCCACAGATACGAAATAATCTATACGAGTTCTCCGGTTAATTTAATGTATACCCGGTATTTGTTACTACATACCTACAGGCAAGGAAAAATAATAAGCTTATTGCCATATGTATCAACAGGTAAGGACAAATATTTTTATATATTAGGTCTAAATTTATTTCGTCAGTGTTTCAAATCCAATTTTCATTGTGATTGGGACACTCGTAAATAGTAATGATTTTTTAATTTGTTTTGTCATCTATATACTATAGGATAATAATAATAATACACTTGTATGGTATTAATTAACTGACAGTTGTGGAGTAATAAAGATTCTTTGTCTGATTTGATACAACACGTGGTGACAGATCTGTAATAAATACCAGGATTAAAAATTTTGAGGCCCAGTCGAATACTTGCAGCCGACGAAAAAATCTGTTGAGAAAATATTCAAAGTTTCCATTCCTAATTCAAAGTATTGGTTTAACTTCGGTCTGTTAAAAATGAACGGTCACAGTCATTGTCACGAAACACCGGAGTGGCTTCCCGTCGATGAAAATTTCGGAACGAAAACAATTCATTACGGGTACAAGGCATCAAACTCGTCCTACAATGCAATCGCTGAACCTATTTCCTTGAGTGCTACTTTTGAATTGGATGCTCCTTTTAAAGTTCGGGTAAATAAAAAACTTAATTTACAACAGATTTTTTTGCCATTTGAGCTCTAATTTTTCCAGCTGAATCTTAACTGGTTATAGAAATTAGTGATTTTTTTCCAAATAACTGTTTTACTGTCTTTAGGGATTTGCGTACACCAGAGTAGGAAATCCAACACGAAAAATTTTAGAAGAACGACTAGCGAAATTGGAGGGCGGTGAATACGGTAATCATATTTAGCTATTTGTTAGTCAAGGACACCGGACAGGCGATAGTCACTACAAATAACGATTTTAAGGGTTTGGTGGTGCAGAAAAAAAGGTCACCGGCCACCTTGGGGGGGAGGCTTAGCTTTGGAAGACGTTTTAAAATAGGTCAAAATCACGGAAAAAAGTTTGCCGTTTTTAACCGAAAATGGTCAAATGGTATCCGTATCAGCACGACGCGCGTAAATTTTTTCCTTTTAGTATCTATTTTTATGTTCCAATTTTTTTTTAGTAATTCATGAAACAATTAAAAATCAATTGTGGACGATAGACAAAAATGGAACCTTGCGCTCGCATCAGAAACATTTTAATTTTGAGGGGAACAGGCCACGCCCTAATTTTTAGCTCCGCCACTTCCCGAGGTTTTTATTTGTGACCCATTATTTTTTTATTTTCCTGGTAAATTGGTTGCTGAATAGGCGAAGCTTCAGAAAGGGGGCGGGGAATGGTTCGATTTCCTGGTTGCCGAGTTTCAAAGATTTCTGATATCTGCCTGCGGCCCTACAGAACTCGGAAAAAGTGTCCAGTAAAATCTGAAATGATTTGATCAGTTTTTTTATTTACCAGCAAAAAAGCTTTTTATTTTTGAATTGGCGTAAATTGATAAAAATGATTACACTAGATCCTCCAAAAACTAGTCTGAAGTCTGATTCTGAACTTTTATTTTTAATTTAATGTACCTACGTATAAATAAACAGGGTTATGTTATTCTTCCGGATCTTCTGCCATTTTAAGCGCAATGGAACTCCTAACTTCTGGGGATCATCTGCTCTGTGGTGATTGTATCTATGGAGGAACTGTCCAGCTCATCAATGACTGCGGACAAAGAAGAAAACTTGAGTTTGACTTTGTTGATTTTACTGATCTTGAAAGTTTCAAATCTTCGCTGAAACCGACCACAAAAGTAAGAAATTTCTATGAAGTTATATAGAAAAGTATAACTCACGGATTTCAATCTGAATTATTGTCCATTTTTAGATGGTCTTCTTTGAAACTCCTGGAAATCCAACTTTAAATATTGTAGATATTGAAAAAATATGCGATATTGCTCACGAATATTCCCAGGATATCATTGTGGTTGTCGATAACACTTTTTTGACTTGCTATTTCCAAGTATGGTGTCAAATAATTTTAATATCTGTCTATTGTGCTAACACGTATGTTAATATAAAACAGCATCTCTAAAATATGACAAAACCTGGATTGATTATTTGCAGAAACCTTTACTGTTTGGAGCGGATATCGTTCATTATTCTTTGACAAAATACATGAATGGTCACACAGACGTTTTGATGGGCTCCTTAATTACTTCTCGGGCGGATTTGTATGAAAAATTAAAGACCTTTCAAAATTGTAAGTATGTTTTAAAAATACTGAATCAGTGGAGGTCTCAATTTAAAAAAATTCAAATTGTTTAAAGGTTCAAAAGTTAGGTTTTTTAAATTGAAGTCGCAACTTTTTTAATAAATGAATACCAATGATCAAAATGCAATTTTTTTTAAATAGGTGTTGGTCCAGTACCCTCTCCATTTGATTGCTATCTGATGCTCCGTGGCTTGAAGACTCTCCACATCCGAATGCCAGTTTTCATGAAAAGCGGACTGGACATAGCTCATTTCCTTCAGAAGCATGCAAAAGTGGAAAAGGTACTTCACCCGGGTCTTAAAAATCATCCACAACATGAATTAGCTCTGAAGCAATCGTCGGGACATTCGGGTCTTATTTCGTTTTACATCAAAGACGGATCTTCTGTCACATTTTTGGAGAATTTAAAGATTTTCCAAAACGCTGGAAGTTTGGGAGGATGTGAAAGTCTCGTTGAGTTGCCGTAAGTTGTCTAAAAGATCATTATTATGTGTTGCCGTTTGCTTTGATTGTCGATTTCTATCAAAAAATCTCGGCATTCCCCTCTCGGGACTTATTTAAAAAGTTTTGAAATATATCTTATGAAATGTGATTGGTTGAAGTAACCTGATAGAGTTCAATGTCCATTTTCAAAACATAAATTAGGTCGTGATTTAACTGAAACATTAATTTTTAAACTGTAAAATTTGCGATATCTGGCTCCGTATAATTCTCTCAAGTGACATTACAAATTACGATTTGCTGATAATGTTGAGCTTGGATCAATTGTATAAATTATTAATTATCGTATAGATTCTATTTCACTCACGCAAAAATTGGGAAGAAGCTCCAAGAGCAATTGGGGATCACGGAAAATTTGGTACGTCTTTCCATTGGCCTTGAATCATCCAAAGACCTCGTTGATGATCTTAATCAAGCTTTAAATAACTGCTAATGCTGCTACGACATTGAGTGAGACTGGAATTGAAAATTTGGATTTTATTAATATCAAATCTTGTCATATTCATACATCAATATTCGCATAATAAAACATTTGCCGACAATTTTTAAATGTTTAATAATCCATCGTTTTGAATAAATACCCAAACATCCATGTTATAGGCGTTTAGAATTTTATAGCTTGATATAAAATATCATATATCATACCTAGACCAACACTAAATACTAGACCTGAGCAGATGGCTTAAAAAGTGGTGGGCAAAATGAAGACACTGAGTGAGCAAGGTGGCGCATCGTTACGTACGCGTACCAAACTCAGGTCTAGTATTTAGTGTTGGTCTAGATCATACATAGCTTTAACAAAGTAAAATAATATGAAATATATCATTATTATCTCACAATCACCGCCTGCATTAAAAAATGTAAAATCCGCCCTATGTAATAAGTACATTCCAACATTCCAATTCCAATGGTGAAAAAATATAGAAAACTTGCTGCAACCTATAGCACAACAGCTTGCTGAAGAGACGTCTTGAAATATGTTACACTTTCGCGCATGCGTGGTAACACGAATTTTGTTCTCATAGTCCATAATAACATTCAGAGTACGATTTTAGTAGTAGCGTAGTAGGAGTGATTGAAAAATAGTCCGTGATTAAATGGCAAAGCCATCTCCCTTTTCTAATTCATGAACAGTTAAATGAACTGAGGTCGGGTGTTAATTAAACGCAGTTCCTGTTATTTTAATTCTAAAATAAAATCACGAAATGAAGATAAAAACGAACATACAGAAGCTCGCCCAAGTAATGAGGGCCATGTACACGGTTTAAGATTAAAAAAGTAAGGCTGCAGAAACAATAATTTCTTGCCCCAGAAACATTAATTTATTGATTTTATTGAAGAAAAACCGGTAATTGTGACTGTAAAGATGAATGGTAGGTATGTCAAAACAAGTAATTTAAAATTGGCCTGGTTTGTTTAACTTTAACTAACTGGAGGCTGACATTATGACCAATGGCCTGGTCAAAATTCAAAAAAGTGGTCAATTACCCAACACTGAGCATGAAATGAATATATTATAGAAAAATACGGACACAATTAAGTGTTTGAGCACAAAATGCCCACATGTTCTGATTGATGCATTGTGAATGTGAAAGTCCCATGGCAGTTGCAATTCTATTGGTATCATCGTATTTTGTGAGTATCTCTATATATGACGAGCCCGTCAATATACCCAAGCCGTAACAGCAATGTGAAAAAATTCACAGAAAACGAATCTAGCTGGTTTGCTGGAGATTAATGTGAAATAATAGGGCCAACACACCAAACCTACCCTATTTTCTCACTTTCAAGGATACCGACAGTAGTGTCCAACCAATAGAGATAATGAATGTATTCATTATCCG
>JABASH010006795.1:0-10192 GCA_019776445.1 Tomocerus maximus
GAACTCTTTATATAAAACTTGAATGAAATTCATTTTAAAAATTATGTACTACAGATGATATGTAAATATCCTGCATGCTCTACCAAGAAATGATATTATACACAATACTTGTTTATCTACCTCCAAAATTATAGTGATATTATTTAGTTATTCTGAAATCGTGTGTTAAGACCGAAATAAAAACTACTGCAAAGTTGCTTAGAGTACAAATTTTTATTTTATTTGCAAAACCATACATTACATGTAAAGAAAACCAAAATAAGTAGATTTATTCAATGGAAAAACATCTGAAAAGCAAGTAAAGGTACTTTATTGAACTTAATCCGCTCTTTACGTTGGAAATTACACTATCTGTATTTTACATGGGTAATTGTACAGAAAACATGATTTCAATGGTTTCGAAATAGGGATCTAAATTCACATTAATAAGTATGGAGACAGAATCAAGTATACAAATTTGAGATATTTGCGTTTAACTGTAAGCATGTTCTTTTGACAATATCGATTGAATCAAAAGACGATGGTTTCATCAAATATAAGTAAATCTCTATAATCTGTATAAAATTCCAATTTGATACATAAAACTGGACTCTATTCTTTGTCGTTCTTAGCCGCTTAAAAGAACTAGGCAATAAACCAGCAATAAATTATACAATAATTTCATTGCTACCTTTGGGTAAACCATAGATGAGACAATTCAGCTGTAAAATATGTTACACATAAATATGTGTAGGTACAGTAATATAATATAGGATACATTATTGCTTACGTTAATTGTTATTTATACTAACAAAACACCATTTTGCTGTCATTGTGGAAGAAGCCTCATTGGTAGAGTTGATAACAGGCATAGCCCACATATTAATTGCCAGCTTCACGCCCAATCCCTGAGCTCAAGTATTGCCAATGCCAAGGCCGAGGATCTTTGATTTCATGTATATCCCAGATTTTAGTAATTAAACAGACGGCACCAGTCACTGATTGCTATTACTACTAATATGACACGAGTGGGTGGATTAACAACAGCAACAAATGTTATTTAATGTTTAGTATGTCTCTATCTGCAGCCAATTAGAATTAATTATTGCTCGGCAGTAGCTTTCTGCTACTATTCTGCCATGCAGCTATATATCAGCTACACAAACCTCATAGAATAGGTAGAGCCCTGGCTTCACTTTCTTGCATATTTCGGAAAGAATAAAATACACAACCAAAGATATAGGGACCGCAATGCAATGATAGAATTAGTGCTACATAAGCCATTCAAATGGTATTATCTCAGGATTTTCTTGTGTTTGGTACTTACTAATTTGCCTGTGTACTGCTGCACAGTCGTATTCCATTACCATTAACAATGTAACACTAATATACAGCATAGCGTTACTATCAGTAATATTTACACTCTCAAATATTTGAGTGATATCTTCAACAAATTTATCGTACATCTAAAAATAATACACAAGATATATATGTTACGTTGAATATGAATTTTCTGTAGATAGCTATACAAGTGGTTACACGATTAATTAGAGTAGTGTGTTCTACTTTAACTATTAACAACAGAAATTTGATCTATTACTTGGACGATAGGTTTACTACCATCAAGGGGTAGAATAATATACGCTTGAATCAACTTTATAATAATTTATAGGTCGATACGGAGCTTTCCTCACATCGTTATTACGAATCACACGAGTCACATAATTATAACGTGACACAAAAAAATCCATACAGTTTCTACTTTGCTCTTCGGTTACATTTTGTTCTAACCACCGTTGGTGCCAGCGGGAAAATGCACTATCCAACTTCTTGGAAACTCTCTTGTGGGTCTGAACAAAAACAAAAACACATTTACTGCAACGGCAAACTAATAAACTTAACAATTAAATGTCGTAAATGAAAATAGATTGCATACCTCCCGGGCTCTTTTCAGAGCTCCCTTCAAATAAATGAAATTTTCGCTGTTAACAACAAAAACCATCTTAAAGGAGTTTGGGTTGAATTGACACTGAAGATTGTCGTCAATAACTAATTCATTAGTTGCTGCCCGTCTTTGGGATTTCGATAAAAGAATCCGTTCCATTTCTTCAACGTCCATATCAGGTTTAATCCTACAAACAAATACTCATGTTATTGCATTTAAAAAAATCATATTACAGACGATATTGGAAAAATATTATCTTGACAAATGGCCTGCATGAATTATCAATGGCTTCAGCATCAACAAAAAATCATCGTCACTTATTAAAATTGAGGCAGAAACCAAACATTGACAAATAGAAACATTTTCCACGATAATCATGACTTTCAAGAAGAGAAAGACTTTTAAGATACGGTCGACTTAAAAGTAGGTACGCGCGCTCGAACGATTAGCATACAATGATAAAAATATAGATAGAAAGTACAGAAGAAAAATCTACTTACTCAGGTTCTACTACGGGTTCATTAGCCGCAAAAGTGTGCTTAGAAGGACCAGGTTTTTCTCTTTGAGTTACTATAGTTCCATGGGCCATTTCTGTTGGGTCGTAATTTCGTCTCTTTTTATTTTCAATAAGGCCGGTATCGTCTATGATCATGGCGTCATCCTCAGCAGAAGATTGGTCACTAAGTCTTTGCCTCACAATTTTGCTTCTGGTATCCTTCACGTATGTTTGCTTTCTATTGGTTTTCCAACTGCGGATATTACGAGGTAAAAAGACTGGTTTCTGGCATAATTCTCTGCGCAAGTCTTCAGAAACAACGTCACCAGGATTAACAAAACGTTCGAAATAGTTTGACATCTTGGCTCGTTGATCGATAGAATCGTCTCTGGTCGGAGATTGAGGCTCTGATTCTAGCAACTCCATAGCCATTCGGCATTGTTTTTTGTACTGTAAAGTAAAAGTATCAATGATTACTAACATTATTCCAAAATTATTCCTTTAAATTATCCATTCATTGAAATCAACACTTACAATAACAACTTTCACGCAGTTGTCTTCTACAAAGGCTTTCTCGGCTTTCTTTTGGTATGAAACTTCGGCTCCAATGCGTTGTTGTGCTGTAGTGCAGAAGCCCCCTGTGCCTCCTCGTTTCGAAGCATGTTGAAACAATTCGTGGCACAATTGGCACATTTCATCGGAAACTAAAGTTTGTAACTGAAAAAACAAATGTACCAACGTTAATAATGGATTTAGCACTTCTACTAAAGGATGAAATCTCTGAAATACACAAAAATGTTTCTTACCTGACGAACTGCATTGGCTACTACTTTATCCATTGTGTAGGCCACATAAGCATGAATGCCGAACATTTCCCTCAATGTGTCTTCGTAAGTATTTGCATCAGTATTTCCATCTAGAAGACTTCGAACCATTTCGAGGAAAGTTGCATAGTACTCCTGTACTTCTATTTCTCCTAAAACGCAAAAAAATTAATAACTCCCCACAACTTCCCACTACAATCGCTTTTATTATTTACTTTAAGAACTTACGCCGAGGTTTTAGTCTCAAACTAATTGCAGGGGAATTCTTTTCATCTCGTCCTTCTTTTGCCTCTTCGTTCATGATGTTCACAGCAGTTTCTAACATCCGAGTAAGTCTTTCGCATAGTATATGATGCAAACGGAGAAATACATACCAACAGTTATTCACATAAAATAAAGTGTACTGCTCATCCTGTTAATTAAATTTCAAAAAAATGTTGTAATAAATCCCATCGTAACAGCAAAGAAATTCCAAATTAAATTCAGTTATTGTCATGGAACTAGCATTCGAAATCTAAGAATTTGTATAGGCTATATACCAAATCGTGATTAGATACGGGCAATAATTTTGCAGAAACATGTCTTTCTGCATCACATTCATCCCAATCGCGACTACTCTTCGTTGAAACTTCTTTAGAGCTTCTATGCATCTCGTCCATAGAGCGCTATAAATAAAAACGTAATTAAGTTATGCCACTTTGTCTTACATAACCTAGAAGGAATTAAAAGTCGAGAATTACTTCAGCTTCTGCCTGCAGCTCAGCACGGTATCGATTACTTTCACTCAGTTGCTTTAGCTCTCGCTTGGCCAAGGTCCTTCGAGATTCCTGAGCTTCTCCGGGGGTTTTATTAACATAGCTTACAACACTGGAGGATTCAGCAGTTGATGAATTGGAAATATCAACTTCTGTAAAATCTTTGCGTGCTCCACTAGTGCACAATTTTGATCCGTTACGTTTTGTACTTCCGTTGCGTTTGTTGCCATTTTTGTTTCCATTTTGCAAAAATTCGCTAGGAGATTTTCTACAGTCACTCTCATCTTGGGAATCTGCATTCAAACAGTAGATATTAAAAAATTAACTATAGAATTTATAATTCAGCTTTCGTTATTAATCTTACATTCGTCATTTTCATCATCAGACAAATCTATTCGAGGGTGATGAAACAAATCCGGCACAAAATGTTTTAACAATTGCTTTATTTTCCGTTTGTCATCCTTTCCAATTGTGCTTTGTCTTCTAACGTGATGCAACAATAAGTTGCAGGCATCGTCTAGTATCTCTCGATTACGATAGACAAGAGAAATGTGCGGCCCTGCATGGGAATTTTCCGCTTCCACCTCATTTAGATTTGAGCCTTGTTCATGGCGCTGAAAAAAATGACAAAAAACACTTGTAAACTCAATTTTTAATTTGCAGAACGTTATTTGAGAAGAAAGAAAAGCTTCAAAACTCAATTTTGTTGTGTACATAAATAGAAGGGACGAGAAATATTATGAATGAAGACCTGGACGGTGCCTAGTCTTTACAAATATATTTCAGTCCCTTTTCTCAATCAATGTCTTTCATTTCAATTCTCCTTCATTTTCAAACAAATTGCTAATTAAAATTGAACTAAAGATCAATGAACTAGTACAAGTAATGTAATCTCACCTCATCAAACAGAGTTTCTATTTCATTGATTAGAGACTTTGATCGTAGTGCTCTTATGTCAGACTGCTTAAAGGTAATGCCTTGATGGTCCAGGGATTTTAAATAAAATCGTTCAACTTGCTCTCTCCAAATCTTGTTGAATCCCTTTTGAGCTTCACGCCATTCTTCTTCCTTGGCCTTGAGTCGTCTGAGGACTAACGGAACGGCGACTACGGGATGCCTTTTTAATCCTTCGATAATCTCTGCTGCCTTTTCTCCGTACAAACGGCGAACAGCTCGTTGATGTATAGTTGGAGATGTGCCGCCCATGCACTCATCTAAATGGAAGTCTGAAAGTTCCTCCGGAGACATCCTAGACATTTTCTTAGCGACTGCTTCCAATACTCTTATTGTTGACGCATTTGTTTCAATGACGACGTCCAACTATGATAGAAAAAATGTCATTACATTCAGGAAAATAAATAACAAAGCGATCGATCTATTAACATACTTCAAAGCGCTCATCTTCACAACGGTATATGTATTCTTCAAATTGTGTTTTTCTCGAAGTAATAAAAGTCGAATCCTCAGACCAAGTTGGGAAAGACACCCACACATCATTGAGAACCTCCTTGCACAATGCAGTGCGTCCTGAACATTTCGGAGGGACATGGTTTTTTGGTAGAGCACAATAACTTGCACCCAGGCGTTTGCAAGTTGAAAAATCTATATTTAAATTATTTTTAATGACAGCTTTGGTATGAGTTTCTAAAAATGAGGATTAAGTAGAAAAAATGCTGAATATGAAATATTTTTAAATTAAATTACCGATTTCCATTGCCTGCTCTTCTGTGAGTTTTTCTGTCCTAACTGCACCTTGTGGAATTGTTTCATATTGGGGGACTGTAGCAGTTTCATTGTGACCTAGGAAGTCCTTGAACCATACATACAATTCTGGGAGTTTTGATAGAAAAGGGGCTATCAACTGTATCAATTCGGTTCGAGAGATTATCTCTTCGTTGTACAAAGACAGACACCGAAGAAAATTGTCGTAGATGTCCTGTGACTTCAAAGATTGACGAACCTTTACCAAAAATTAAAATATGTTACTAACTTGAACATAATATTAATAAAATGCTAAAAAACTGTAGTAAGAATGAAATGTCAAAGTTCTCAATGTCTAACCTTGTCAAAGAATGCAAATTCGTTAAGAGTGCCATATTTTCCAGCTTCTGCAATGGAAATATCTTTGAATGAAGAAGACAGTTTAATCTTTTTGTTAGTTGTGGGCGCAGGTTGCAAAATAGGTCTCTTTGGAGCAGAGACTGGGGGAGGTGGCCCTGCAGGTTTTGGGGGAACAACTGCAGGAGCAGCTGTAGCAGCCACCGGAAATTCCCTTGTCAATTTAGCACTCTTCTTGGCCTGATCAATGGCTGTCTTGATTCCCTATCACAAAGCACATAATGTAGTTGTTAAATATGTCGGATTACACTTGCTACTCACAATTAGGCAGATCATGCAACAATGAGCTTTGATAACTTTGATTGACTGACTTTCCAAGTTACTATTGCATGATTTTTGCAACATTTTGGATCCCTCACGGGGTCCACGAAGAAAACTGTCCAGGAATATCAATTCAATCTTTACGCCAACATTAAACTAAGAAAGGAAAAACTTTTATTGACATCTTAAAGTGTCATGTCAACTCACGGTATTCTGATGATTGGTAGCGTCTGGCAGAAATTGACCAAATTCCTGCAACAAATCTTCTTGATTTTCAAATAGTTTCGCAACTTGGGAATATACTTCGTGTTCTGTCAGATGTTTTGACGAAGGGGGCAGTCCCTCTTTGATGTTTCGTTGTTCCTTTTGGTACGTGTGCAAAATCTCAAGAAATTGCTTATATTTATCAGGCTGACCTTGGAATCGATTCTAAAAGATGACGTAAGCAAACATAGATTAAGATACAAAGATATTCTACAGCTGCAAACAAAGTCCAAAAGATTACCTTAATTTTGTTGACATAATTAATGGCGTGATTAAATTCCACAGGTTGACTTTGAAGACTGGGGAAAGCAGATTGAACAAATGGGGACGAAAAAGAGTGCGTAAATGCAGGAGTTGTCCCAGTTTCAAAGCTGTTAGTACACGCGGCCAAGTTAGATGGGGGAGGAATCGGAGAAACCCTTCCATTATTCACCGGCTGATTTCCAAAAACAGTAGGAGGTGTTCTGGATTTTTATACAGCAATTAGGCACCACACCAATTGACTAGTCACTTCAATGAGAGTACAGCAGGAATTATATTGAAAGACAACTCACGGATGCGGAGGATGAGCGACTGCGGACCGGACTGATATTGGTAACCCAGGTGCACTATGTTGTATGATTGTGCTAGTAGGCTGTCCAGGTGGATGGCCCGGAGAGCCAGGAACTATTCCTGGCTGCACAGTAGTTACAACATAGCCCCCTCCCTGGAGATTCATACTCAGTTGTACCTTTTAACAAACGTAACAATAACTAAGTAACTGCTATATAGTCAACCCGGTCGATAATTTTTATATAAAAAAACTAACTATGAAATAATAACTTACGAGCTGTTATTTTAATACAAAATTATACTTCATCTTTAAAGTGATGGAGTAAGTACGTAATAAATCCAAAGTTTATTTCGTGCAAACAAATAAATCAGCTCCAATCAAATTATAAACAACGTTAAAAATTTTGAAATGCCTTTTCCAAGTTAGCACTCAAAAATGCGATAGAAATCGCCTTTAAATTTTAAAATTTTAATTATCAAAACTTTTCAAACGAAAAATTTATTTACTCTGACAGTGACATATATAACAATTAGATAATTGTTCACATATTTCAAGAGAAATACATTTTACAACTGTGATGTTCTGTGGTTGTATTCCATTTGTTGATCAAAATCACCACATAGAAGTAATTCTACTGAAAGATGCCGTTTGCAATCTTTAAATGTTCTTACCTGGTCGTTAGTTTGCACTTCAATTTTGTAGCCGGGGGGCAAAAATGTATTGAATCCAACTATTAACTCTGGATGACCGCGAAATAAATGAGACACTCGTGCAATTACTCCAGGTGTATCAATGCTAAAATAAAAATAAAAATTTAGCAAATGACCTTTAATTTAGTCCCCATTTGATTGAATTATGTAGATCTTGTCATACCTCTGGGATTTGAATTCTTTCATAATATCCAGGAAATCATTGTAAACTTGAGGCTGATTGCCAAACTTATATTTCACTTGATCAAGATAATTTAAAGCGTCTTCAACCTTCAATCGTTGCTACAAAATTTTAAATATAATAAATATTATATTAATTATTAGGTCCAGCAGATCTAGGCAAGGAGCTATGGTTTGATATACCGCCTATTGTAACCACGTGGCATCAAAAGTTATATGTATATGAATATGTATATATATTTAGCTATATATATAAATTCGTCGGGAAACAGATTTCTTAGTAGCCCTTTGGCCCAATGTTTCTCCATTTTCAACTATAACACAGGACAGGAACGTGTATCTACATGTGTTATAGGTGACAATGAAGGACATTCGGCCAAGGGCTATTAGGAAATCTGTCCTTTGGCACACTGACTAGTCCGGATCAGCAGTAACCATAACCTATCACCTTTTTGAGTTCAACAGCGAAGGAGAATGGGTCCGGAGGTCAGCTGATTTTCCGAGTGGTGTTAAATCCGATCGGCTTTATCATTCGATCGAACCCGAAACTCAAAGTCGGTGCACCTTGCGAACTATGAACATCTGTAGACACTAGGCAGTAGACAGAAACAGACCTGCAGACGAGCTGTAAGGTGCCCTACCAAAGTCACCCGCTGGCCAAACATTCACCCGACAAAAATGCAAATAATATGCGGTTAGCACACAACATTAGCTGTTACCACACTACCCATTTCCTAACCGTGCCAGCCTCTGAAATACCCGTTTAGGGTAGTAATACCACAGCTTAAAAAATATTAGAGTGCCACATGAAATAAATATGCAATAAATTCCAACTTTTACTGGACAAAAAGAAATAAATTACGTTTTAAAATCATATTCAGTAGTAACTGACTAACCGAAATAAAAACCGACTTTTCGGTTAAATTGCATTTGTTTTTGAACAAATCGAATAAAAACCGAATTTTCGGTAAAATTTCATCTGTTTCCGATTAAATCGAATAAAAACCGATTTTTTGGTTAAATTGCATTTGCTTTTTAATATATCGATTAAAAATCGACTTTTCGGTAAAATTGTATTTGTCTTCGAATAAATCAAATATACGATAATAATACGTTTTTATTCGATTTATTCAAAAACAAATGCAATTTAACCGAAAAGTCGGTTTTTATTTGATGTAATCGAAAACCAATGCAATTTAACCGAAAAGTTGGTTTTTATTCGATTAATTGAAAAAGAAATGCAGTGCAACCGAAAATTCGGTTTTATTCGATTTGTTCAAAAATGCAATTTAACCGAAAAATTGGTTTTTTGATTTGTTTAAAAACAAATGCAATTTTACCGAAAATTCGGTTTTTATTCGATTAAATTCAAAAACAAATGTAATTTAACCGAAAAGTTGGTTTTTATTTCGGTTAGTCAATTACTACTGAATATTATTTTAAAAAGTAATTATTATTTCTTTTTGTCTAGTAAAAGTTGGAATTTATTGCATATTTATTTAATGTGATACTCTAATATTTTTTAAGCTGTGGTATTACCCCCCTAAAGGGGTATTTCAGAGGCTGGCACGGTTAGGAAATGGGTAGTGTGGTAAGGTAACAGCTGATGTTGTGTGCTAACCCCATATTATTTGCATTTCTGTCGGGTGAATGTTTCGCTGGCCAGCGGGTGACTTTGGTGGGGCACCGTATAGCTCGTTTGCTATTACGGACAGAAATGAAAATCGTTCTGTCAGTCAGGTAACTTCGCCAATAAGTAAACTAGGGTGATTGCACATTGCAGAATGTTATAAACAATAAATTGATCTTCATTAATAACACTTTCAAAGCACAGTCAACAGTAAAATGGTTTTCACAATTAAATTCGAATAATTTAAATTAAAAATAACATTTACCAATGCATTCGAACAATGTCAACTAAAAATGACTTTTATGAATAAATACAAACATACAATACGACTTCCAAGACCCAGTGAGGAAGGAGCCGAAACCCCAGCTAACAATCCGATACCAAAAACCCAATCAGCGGCATCCAAGTCGTTTAAAATTGAATTTGAAAAATATTTTCTATAATTTTCGACGAGTACCGTTTGAGGTTGAATATTCG
>JABASH010006796.1:0-10191 GCA_019776445.1 Tomocerus maximus
TTAATTTCTTTTTTAGCAAAAGTGTATCTCCTCCGAGACTACTGGACCTACAGACTTGAGGTTGGTAGTTGGTATGGCTGCATGGAAAGCTGGAATCTTCCTTAGTATTTAACAGGTCGAACATTTCCTATTTTTAACTTTGATTTTTAGTTATTGAATTTCTTAGCTTAAAAACACAAGTTTCCCAGCTAAGAAATTCAATAACTAAAAATCTAAGATAAAAATGGGAAATGTTCGACCTGTTAAATACAAAAGAGGATTCCAGCTTTCCAGCCATACTAACCTCAAGTCTGTAGGTAGGTCCAGTAGTCTCGGAGGAGATACACTTTTGCTAAAAAAAGAAATTAAAGGCAGTTATGATAGTCGAAGCATCAAACGGTCGTCTGGGTGTTACATCATCGTCTTAATAGTAACCTTTAGTATTAACCCTTATAAATTGTTAAAAATGTATGTACATGTACATACATGTGACCCTACAGGGATTGGACAATAATTATAATGTGTGTGATGGTCATTAACTAATGGTTCGTTAACTAATGGCACAGTAGAGTATAGACAATATTTCATTTTTAATATTATTATAGTTTGCTGTGTAGCATTTGTTGTTCTCTCTTTATTGATCTCTAGAGCCTAATTACACCAATTTTGTTCAGTACATATGATGATATTACCTATTCAAATTACAAAGTTCAATTGCATCGATAAGCTTGCTGATGAGTACCTACAGCATGTAGATTTCTGTGTACCAGGCACCCCACTTATCGGCTGCTCACATCATGGGAATACTCTCGACTCCGCCCAAACACGATGTCCACCTTACACCAACTCACGAGATCATCCCCAATACACTGTCCTTGCTCATATTTCAGTGCAGTGTCCAGACAACCGAGATTAGATACTGACCGATAGATGGGCAAATGAGGAGATACCACTAATCACTAGTCATGTAGACATCGAGTGTGGATGCTGTCACTTGGAACCGCTTTATTTCTTTGCTCATTGCTATACCCATACAGTACATAATATGTATCCCCAAGTTACATTAAGCATTGCTTGGTACGTAAGGGTGAATTTTTTGCAGGGCATCCAGGTCACTAGGATTTGAACCCATGGCCTGTGCTCTTTCTGCAAAGCGCTCATTCACATCCGAGAATGCTACCATAGAGCCACTTCGCCCCCTTTAATATTTGTTGTTGATATTATTTAGAATTGCTATTTACATTATACAGATAATAATGAAAACCTTTTGATAAATGTGCAGCGTGCGCCCTTTCAAGGACTTTTGTTGAATGCGAAGAGCATTTTCATGGTACCTCTGCTAATGACGAGTATATGCTTCATGACCCCTTTATTGGTCATGACACCCACGTCGCCAATCCTTACCAAGTGTGGTTGCCAACTTCTGCAGAATCTGTCCATATACATTTTGAGATGTCTATCTGGCGGATTATACAGATGCATCCAAGACTTTCTACAGCTTGACGACGCCCAGATTGGTTGAGAGGTAAATTGGATTACAACCAGCCAACCTACGAACGTAAGGAGTCCCATCCAACCAAAAGCAATCGCTTCTAAAGGCTTAAGCTGAGAGAACCTCGTGATGAATATGAAGTTGGCAGTTAATGTCGCCCGAGTTATAATTGACCGAAGTGGTACGAAGTGAAATCGCATAAAATCATGGTAGATGGTCAAGACGATTCGGCTTGCTCTAACATTTATGACAACTTCAGGTATTGACCGGGTCAATTCGTTGGTGGAATAATTATTTCTTCCATATCTAATTGTGTAAATGAATTTGTGCATTTTGAAATCAAAATTTTGTATTATAGTTTTACATTTATTTAGGCATATTTTCTTTTTTAGGTATTTCGAGGTGTAAATACGCAATTAAGATAACGAAAACTAATTTACCTCATTTCTTTGAAGATTTTAACTTGCTTGAGCCAATACATCCACCCAGTTAATCCCATGGTTAACATGAATGCCACAAGGCCAGAAATGCTATATACGATTCCAAAAATATATGCGGCAGTGAACAAGAATTTCAAGTAGAAGTATTCTTTCGGAATTATATTTGGGAGATAAACCACGTAATCAATGGTTTCAACATAAAAGAATGCCGCACACATGGGGAAGTAGAAAGCTTCAACTGCTAAGAAATAGCAAACGTAATCAAATATGGTCGTCTTGATTTTTTCTTCGAAAAATTTTTCTGAAGAAAAGGGATTTATAAAAATCGATTAGTAAGATAATTTAATAATTTCTAAATAATAGAAAACTACTTAAATAGATAATTGATTATAAATTTTAATGTTTACCTTCGAAGCGTTTTGTGTAGCGCATTGTGACATTGGAGAACAGATCGCAAGCGTCAGTTTTCGTCAAACTCAGCAGAGATATTTCGGATAGGAAAACTAGAATAGACAAAACAGCTATGCTCATTAGATGGTCCGAGACGGATCCTTCAGTTACGATAATATTTAATAGTCTCAGAGCACTTAAAGCAGTATGAATCGGCATTACTAATGTAGATACAAAATGCCTGAACAAATGAAATTTTGAAGTCACTTTAACCAGACAATTATTTCTTTCGTCCCACCTATAAGGAGAAAAGCCAAAAATAAATGTGAATTTGACAGATATTTTAAAAAGATTCAAAATTGTTTTCGGAAACATGATTTAAACTTTAAAGCTACAAGGATTGAGTTCTAATGCGGTCACGGCAATCTGACCAAAGACAGCACGGCGTTAAATTTTCACTTGTCAGTTAGCTTATGGACATTAGAAAGCCGTAATTACTATGTGTAGGGGAGAAGTTGAGAAGATAATCACAGTACCTGCCTAACAATAATAAAACATGATTTTACAGACTGGTTTAATTTATTTTGGATTACTATGATGACTATATTATTATAGGCAGCATGAAAACATTATTTCTTGTCCCGATTGTTGCATCGATTGAAAATTGAAATTAGCCTTCATGGTCTTTACACGTAAGTAAGGCTGTAAATGGAGTCCAGTGTTAGCAGACAAGAAACGAGAATTGTTCTACTCCAGTCAGACAGTATTGGAGACAAAAACCTTTAATGATACTCTTTTGCCGGAATGGGACAAAATCAAGATATTGAATGAATTATAAATAGGTATATTGTTTTCTGCGTTCTCTTGGAGTTTCTGCGTTGTTTTTCAATCGTTAAATAAAAAACAAAACAAAATTACACAGTAATAATTCTACAACCAATTTAAAAGTAATAAATGTTATACAAAGCCACGCAGACATTTTTCAGTAAGTATATGTTATTATTAGTTACTAGGCTCCAGGGTTGTACTTAATTTTGAAAGGTTGGCAAACCCATCATAATCATTTTAGGCACGCCACCAATACTGTATCTATTGTAAATATCTTGATATTTTCAAAAATATTTTTATATGCAGAAGCATGAGGCATGCCATTTGAGTTGTATTATACTTATATCCTTTTGTTCTAGCGTTGGTATTCAAAAATCATGGTTGCATGTGTCATACTTGCAAATACAATCATATGTTAGTGGGAATAAGTTAGTTATACTAAGGCAGCAGACTGATCCCCCAAAGAAGCCACGGACTAAGGTTAACCTTTAGCTAATAAGATTGAATATTTGGTACTAGTCACTTTAGTTGGCTAAAATACAAAAATTAAAATAAGTAGGATAGAATGAAATACAGCATTGTCGTCCGTTTTCATTAATTTGTATAGATATTGTATTATCGTTGTATTGCAATTTCCCATCAGAGTTATAGTTGGTGTTCGATTGCCGAATATAATTCGACATCTGTGCCAATATGGTTTCCCGCATGTCCATCCGTAGAAATCAAAATGACTTTTGCTTATCGTAGGTAATTGAAATCTGCGCGGGAATTTGTTTTGGAACTATTTAAAGGCATGTACTCATTTGAACATTATATAACTCATTAATTTTGCTACAGGAACGCATAAATGAATTGACTGCGTATATAATGAAGAGGCAAAAAGAGATTTGGGCTCAGAGATTGTTGCGGAAGGGAAGGTGTCCACCTGGGTGATGATGATAATGATTTTGTTGCTGGCTTTAAAAAGAAAGTTGAGGGTCGTGCGTACGTGAAAGGATTGATAAATTCTTATATGGATGTGATTCGATGCCTGATTTCAGACTACAAGCCCAAACTCATCTTCTACCATCTATATATCTGTATAATGACAATACAGAATGTCTTGAACGAGATTGTATGTATTAAAAACAATAATATTATTTAAATCTATTCAGATCGAAATAATTATTGTCTTCTTAGTTCAGGAAAATGAATCAATTGTTCGCCAACGCCGCGAGGCTAATGACATGCCCGAGGTATGTTATCCCAGAATAAGTAAACATAAATTAATTCTGCACAGTAGCAAAAAATCTAAACGAATCATTTTACTATTGTTTTTACAGGGTTTACTCAAAGCATTTGAAATTGTCAACAATATTGATTGACAGCAGCATATATGAATTGATATTCAATTCCTACAGATAATAATATTAAGGAACATGGGAATACTTTACTGAAAAGATATGTAAAGATATCACTCGTGCAACTTCGTGGATTGGAGAAATTTTGTAGTTTTGTTAAGTATCTAAATGGTTTTTATTGTCCATGAAAATTTCAACTACACCTCAGTATACAAACCTGTCTTTGAAATCCCTGCTTACTGACTCTAACAGCCTCACTGAATCCCATAATATATTAATATTTAGTCTTTTTGTTTTAAAAAGCTTTGTCCACTACGTTATTCATACTTTGACCTGTGGCAGTTTTACTCTTTTTTATTTCTTCAGTTCTGGGAATATGTGAACCAGAAGAATAGTACCAATAGTGAAAAACCATGTACTATCGATTTGAAAGGAATCAATATTATCCGGTACCTACTATTTACTTTGCATATCTAAAAGTACGAAAATAAAATGTAGAATTAAGGCAATATCTAATTGTATGCTTATTAATGGCAATAAAATTGATTCCTTTCTTTAGTATACTTCTATTGCCTGTACATAAAATGGTATTTATTGGGCTGCGTTAAATTAGTGAGGAGTAAGGAACTAAAAGGACTGACCAAATAAGAGTTTATCTACGAAGTGTGTGTAAATTCTTTGGAATCTGTCCTGGATATTTCTCCGAAGACAGAAAAAATGAATCTATCTACACAACGTTCGCATAAATAAAAGGCTGTGCAACCTTGAGAATAGTAATTCCCAAAAATATAGCAAAAATTGCAAACTTTTTCTTTGAAAGTTGTAATGCCCTTTCGATGCTGATGTCTCTCCTTGATTCGGTTACTGCCCTTAATTTTTCAAACACTTCATTCAAATAAATACTTCAAATCTTTGGCAAAAAACCATGCGTGATGTATTGATAAAGTTCAAAACTTTTAATTTTCTCTCAGAAATAAGAACTACACTATTCAAACGTAAAGGTTATATTAAAGTCATATAAAGAGGCTTTGTCACATCAGAAGTTCTACTAGCAAAAGTTGGTTAAATATGGTTTTATTTTACTTTACTCTGTAAATGGGGATGCTTTAAGCAGTTTTCATAGAACTAACCCATGAAACGTTATAAATTTTGATATATAATTAATGTGATTATCCCATTCAGCTCAATAATATTCTGCTGAAAGTGTGCACCGATGACTGCAATTTTGCAAAAAAGGCATTGTAATAATTTACTGCATAAACTCCATTATACGTAGTAGAATAAAGAATTTCATGTCTTACGTCCGTCGGGATTCCAATCAATGGTAATTTTCTTAAATAGTTTTAATCAAATGAAAATAATTTATAACAGCACAAAAGCAAATTACAGACCAAAGTTTTGGATGAGTGGTGTCAAGTGCGACAATAGATAAACTCAAGAATACTCGCTATACTGCACGCTAGTTATACTTGCCTATTATGTGAATTTGCAATTGTGCATCATATGTACAAGGAACAGAAAAGCAATTGCCTTTTTACAGAAAGTGAAAATAGCAACCTTCTTTAAAAAAGCAATGCTTTTCTCCTTTTTGCTAATTTATCTACGTCAGCCTCAATTTAGTTGACAAACCGATCAAGCTTTAAATAGAAATAGTGTTTTTAATATCAACGGAATATCAATCTAGGATTATCAGACTACAAAATGACACATTTTATTTATTTTTAATCGCAATATTTTGGAATTCGAAAAAGGAAAAAGCATTCCTGTTTTAGGTTTTGTTCCTTTACTTTTTTATAAAGCAAAAAAGCTGTTTTGTTTTTTGGTGTCATACCATAAGGAAAGGGTATTTGTATCACACACAAGGTCACAGCTCGAAATATTTATCTTCGACGTGAATAAATATAATTAAAAAAGAACAAGAACTAACTTTGCAATTTCGGGTTTAATTGATCTGAACAGCATGTTACCAAATTCTAAATATTTGGTGTCACGTAAACTGGTCTTAGTAAACTGGTCTTAGTAAACTGGTCTTTCACCCCAATTTTGGGCAAAAGTAAACTGGTCCTCCGATAAAAGTAAACTGGTCCTCCCGCATTTGTAATGTACAGCCAAAAGAAATTAGATATATCTTGTATAAGGTATATTATGTATGTTATGCTAACTACTATTATGTACTAATTTATTCAATTTTCACATTTTACTACTTATTTTACGAAAGTATGAGCAAAAGTTCCTCGATTTACAAACAGTGCAGAGGGATATCATTACTCTTTAAATACTAGATTTGGCTGCAAACATCCAACTTTTTGGAGATTCTTAAAATAATTACAGATATAGGAGGATAAATGGTTCAAAGCTATGCCTTTGATAGACACATTCCGATGGCACGGAAAGAGAGCAAGGTACATAAGTTTAGATAATTAAATTCATAAAACTATTGATACCTACAACACCATACCCATTCAACGATATTGTGATGCAATGGCATACCTTACACTTGAAAAGCGAAAAATAAGTCAGAAGAAGAAAAATGTTGTTGAGTAACCTACCGATTTTTTGATTCAATGGTTCTATACAATATTACTTGATTAACTTGACTGTATCAATTTTTTGATAATAATACGCGTGTTCCACTTACCTGATTATGTCATTTATTTTCATCACTAAGACCAGTTTACTTTTATCGGAGGACCAGTTTACTTTTGCCCGGAAGACCAGTTTACTAAGACCAATTTACGTGGGACCAAATATTTACTATTATATTTCGCACCACGCCTCCATTATAACCCAATAATGTGAACCGAAATCTATGTATAAACATTTCCCCCAATTGGGATGCCATGTTTAAGAAATGTATTTAATGGGAGTGTACTTGAAGTTCATGAGGACGAGGACAATTCTGCATTAGAGAAAAATATTTTACTATTGTGCTACTCACCTGTTCTTTGCCATTTTATTAATCAGGTGCTAGGCCACGAAAAATCTTTTGCAAAAACTGTAATATTTGATTTGTATCATATTGCAGAAGGTCGTTGAATATTTGTATAGCTGGTAAAGCCGATTAGTTAATTATTTTTAGTTATTTATTTGCAGATATTTGTTGATTTTAGGATTACATAGTGTTCTACGGTGATTCTATAAGCATATATACCTCTTTATTAACTTTCCATTACCCTAATTAATCGTTATAAGTAGTAACAAACACAAATTAATTGTTAAAAAAGATTTTGTTTTAGTTAAGTGGCAGATTATGATCACCCATGTCATAATTAATTGCACTCAAAGAATATTATGAGCTGGGACTTCTATTTGGGAAGTGTTTTATTTATTTACAAAATAATGGTAACTGCCGCTATTAATTTTGAGTTTAGTGGCTTTGAAAATTGCTACTTTTTCCTGCATTTCTCAAGTTTTTTGTCGGAAGATCTGAATGATTGGATTTTTAAAAATGGTGAGAGGAAATATCAACAATTTATCGTGGCCAGTGACACAGTTGTAAAAAACGACAAATTTTTAAACAAATGTGGCTTGTTTATTATCTGGAAACCAGAGACTAATATTTTCCTGTATGAATATGTAAATAGTTTAGGAATCGAAGACGGAAATTTTGTTATCATAGTCCCAAGGGAAGACGAAGTTAGTTCGAAGACGAAATTTAGTAAGAATTTGGAAAGAGGGTGGGTAAAAATGATTTTTGTAGTCTCCAATAATATCGATAAGGAATCCATTATTTGGTTGCCACATTTCTGGAAAAATGAAGGATGGAATAAAATAGAAATTCCAAAAAGCAAAGTCGTTTCTTATGATTTTTTGAATGGGCATTGGAAATCGCAATTCAAAAGAATGGAAGGAAGAAATGTATTCATTTGCAATGAGGGTTGGTGGAAGAATTCTTTGGAATTGGTGCAATGCCTCAGACCTACGCATCGCCACTTGGGAAGCTGTTATGGTGCACACCGAGTGCTGGGAAATTTGGCAAAAGAATTTAATTTCACAGTGGATAACTCTTTAATGTGGCAAGATAAGTGCGATAAGATCCCTGATGTCACAATAACAGTGGACGTGTATATCTTTCATTTAACGATTCACGATTTCATCCACATCTACAAATCCCAAAATTTACTTTATTGTCAAGCAAACGACGAATTTTCCTCTTCTGTAAAATGGTTGGAATGGTTTCGTCCTTTCGATAAAGAAACTTGGATTTTCATAATAATTTCCTTTCTGACCGCCAGTTTTCTCTTTCCTCTTCAAAATCAAGGCATGTTGTCTTTGAAAATATTTCTCTTTGAAGTTTTCACAAATTTTGCAGAACTAATCAAGCAATGTCGATTTTCTAAGAAAAGAAAGTGGAATATTCTACTTACACTCGGTGCAATAGTGCTGACAACGGTATACGAAACTATTGTCACCAGTTCCCTCATTGCTCCGCCTAGCAAAAAAATTTTCAACAACCTAATAGAACTTTTAGATGGAGGATACAAAATCCTTATTGATGAATTTTATGGTCCAAGCAGCTATTATAAAGAACAATTTTCCAAATATAATATATCCCAAAGAATGATCGACAGTTATATCATGTATACTCCACGACTGGATTGGAACCATGCCTTAATGCTCCCTACTAATTTATCCCTGAAAGGCGCATTTGGAACTGAAGATCATTACTTGGCTTGGGCAAAAGTTGAGATGGAATTTGAAAAAGAAACAAATCTTACATCAAATCCTATTAGATGTCATCATGTTACTAAACGATTTTTTTATTATCCAAAAGGATGGAAATTCAAAGGAGCTCTGACCAAAACTGGTCATGAATTGATGTCAATCTTTTTCCAAGAAGGGTTAGTTTCATTTTGGTCCGACATCAGCTACTGGCAACACAATTTTGGGCCAAATAAGCATAAAGCAAATGTTGAATGGAGAGAAAAGCAACCAACACCCTTGAAATTAAATTTGTGGTTTAATTCAGTGTTTTACATTTGGAGTCTTTTGTTAGCTATTAGTGCGTTAACGTTTACAATGGAATTATGTTACTCATTATATTGCTCACGTATTAGTGAAGTTAGAAAATTCTAGTCTTAAGTATAATGAACTGACAATTACTCCTCTAAAAGAGTTAAAAATACTTGGAATAATAATAGACGATAAGTTGAACTGGACCACTCATACGTCACATGTAACTAAAACATGCAATTACATAATAAGGTCACTATATCCGGCACAATATTTATTCTCCATAGAAAATAGGAAGCTTATAATGAATACTTGTGTAATGTCAATCGCCAGATATTTGTTTGCTATCTGGGGATGTACTTTTAAATATAATATGAAATCAATCGAAAATGTTATTCGTCGGAAGGTGCTCATATCATAGAAACAAACATCACGAGATATAAAATGGTTATTTCCCAATTTTATGTGGGAATATGAGGTAGGTGCTAAAGGTAGCATATAGCATGATAATCTTAATTAGTTGCCCTCTTTATTTTAAGAAGTATTTACAATTTGAAAATGCAAATAGTTCAGTGTTGGGTCGTGGTTAAAACCACTAGTGGTCAAATCGGTCAAAATGGACAAAACGGCCCGGTCAAAACACATCCAAAAACCGGTCAAAATGGTCAAAATAGGCAAAATACATCCTTGAATCGACTTTTTAGGCGGCAACTTTCAAATTTTTGAAAATTAAACGTTCAAATTGCCACAATTTTTAATTTGGAATAAA